>LBNU01017823.1:0-32691 GCA_014162995.1 Artemisia annua
ATAGTTCAAGAAAGGGTGGAAGATCTTCAACTAGGCGTGGAGAGTTATCAGAACACCATCAACCTCACCAAACCACAGCTCATATTTCCAGGAATTCTAGAGCTATCACAGTATACTCTCGTGCAACAACCATCGTTCGGAATCATCTACCTCAACAAGAAGAATAGACTTCGTCTTATGCGGTTCGATGAAATTCCGAAGTTTTGTGACGAGACACTTCTAAGAGTTCGTGATGGATTGGCAGAAAGGTTAGATAATGAGAAGAAAAGGTTGAAGGAAGGTCGTGAAACAAGGTGGAAAGCTAATGGACGCAGAATGATACGCAACTTTGTCCATACCATTGAAGAGAGGCTGTACCGTCGTCAACAGATCAGAAGGTTGGAAAGCTACATTGGTATTCGTCCTTCATTTCCGGTCTTGACATTTAGACGACCAGATCCACAGTTCACAGTCTTTGATGCATAGATTACATTCTTCCGGTACCAAAATTTCAATATTTTCATTTATTTGATTTGATTTGTAATTACTAAGGCTTGTGCACACATAACAGTGTACAACCCGCACTTTGTATTTAAAGGACCCTGTGGTACGCTTCAGTGCCACAATCCTAATATAAGGAGCGGAAGCTTCTTACTTTTGAGTAGAATTAATCAAATCTTTCAGTATTTTCTAAATTCTGCTCAAAAGACAAGTATTACACCTCAATAAGTAATCACTTGTTGAGGGGGAGTACTTGATTTCAAACATCGTTCTTAAATCTTAAAGTCTTGTTGATTTCTCCTCATAAGACTCAAAAAGGCATATTTTAATCAAAACGTTTACAAAAACAACATTTGATATGCTATTTTTGAGGGGAGAAGAAGAAAAGTGATTAAAACATGATGTCTAAAGTCATATCTTGTGCGAGCTCGACTCAGAATTGACCCACGAATTGACGAAACAAAAAATGTTAGTATTCGAAAGGATTTATCCTAGTAGAAAGTACCGTTTCGAGAAAATCTTTCTAGATGTTTACTTTGACGGGTCTAACTTCCTTTTAGGAATGTTAACAACTTCAAGTTAGTTATTAGGGCTAGTTATCACCTAAAAACTGATAATGCATCCCTTTAACTAAGCAACGTAAACGTGTCCCTCGGGTATATGTCTATTAAGAGTGGATCAATTCAAAAAGTGCCAACTCTTTCCGCATATGCAAATTTCTGAAAACATTCATAAGCATATGTATGTCTACAACAAAAACAAAAGAGAAGAAGCAGTCTTCAAAGTCAAAGAAACAAAAGCAAAAGACTACTCACTTCTCATGGCTAGATATAGATGAAGCACCTAAGTCTGATTGGTTGACTGAGATGATTAAAGCACAACCACTGCTAGAGACTGAAGAACCATTGCCTGGTAATACTTTGCAGATGACTCAGAGTATTATGTCGGGTCTTCAAGTCGAAAGATTATCGAAAGCAGAACTGAAAAGGATCAACCGTGAAGCTACGGAATTTCTGAAGGAAAGGTCAGGAAATAAAGTCGAACTTGATTACCACATGGAGAACATAGCCTGTGCATTATCCGGCTCATTCGACTGACTCAACCCTGAATCAAATGTCGACACAGAAAAGAAGACACCTTACTTCACAGATTGGACAAAACCATTGCCTCTACTAGGATTTCAAGATAGACCAAAAATCCCTTACAGACACTTCTTCAACAATGACTTCCGATATCTCCAACACGCTCACGAAACTTCAAAGGAACGATATGCATCTTCACTGACGCTTGCCATTCCAGCAGCCCGATATGAACTACCTGACATTGAAGAGTCCGCACCAATCTACTGCAAATCAGTTGTCACATACAACAGAGAAGCTCTTCTCGGTATTCAACACTGGCCGGAAAAACGAAAGCTTGGCTACACCCACAGACTACATCTCAAGTCCAGTGAGAATGTGAAGCAACCGCTTCGTATCGTTGCCATAATGGAGATCGTGGAAGAGAAAAGATTCAACTACGCCTTCATGAAGGAAATCGTCGTCAAGAGACTAGACGAGAAGAAGTACAAGTTTTGTGAAGCAGACTTCCCAGATTTGAACCTGAATGACATTGAAGACATGTATTTGGAGAAGGTTCAAGGAAAAATGCTTAACTTCCCAAGGGAAACTCAATACAACTTCATCGCGTCTCTACTACTCTACATCAGACGGGTTATAGTTCAAGAAAGGGTGGAAGATCTTCAACTAGGCGTGGAGAGTTATCAGAACACCATCAACCTCACCAAACCACAGCTCATATTTCCAGGAATTCTAGAGCTATCACAGTATACTCTCGTGCAACAACCATCGTTCGGAATCATCTACCTCAACAAGAAGAATAAACTTCGTCTTATGCGGTTCGATGAAATTCCGAAGTTTTGTGACGAGACACTTCTAAGAGTTCGTGATGGATTGGCAGAAAGGTTAGATGATGAGAAGAAAAGGTTGAAAGAAGGTCGAGAAACAAGGTGGAAAGCTAATGGACGCAGAATGATACGCAACTTTGTCCATACCATTGAAGAGAGGCTGTACCGTCGTCAACAGATCAGAAGGTTGGAAAGCTACATTGGTATTCGTCCTTCATTTCCGGTCTTGACATTTAGACGACCAGATCCACAGTTCACAGACTTTGATGCATAGCTTACATTCTTCCGGTACCAAAATTTCAATATTTTCATTTATTTGATTTGATTTGTAATTATTAAGGCTTGTGCACACATAACAGTGTACAACCCGCACTTTGTATTTAAAGGACCCTGTGGTACGCATCAGTGCCACAATCCTAATATAAGGAGCGAAAGCTTCTTACTTTTGAGTAGAATTAACAAACTTTTCATGATTTCTACAATTCTGCTCAAAAGACAAGTATTACACCTCAATAAGTAATCACTTGTTGAGGGGGAGTACTTGATTTCAAACATCGTTCTTAAATCTTAAAGTCTTGTTGATTTCTCCTCATAAGACTCAAAAAGGCATATTTTAATCAAAACGTTTACAAAAACAACATTTGATATGCTATTTTTGAGGGGGAGAAGAAGAAAAGTGATTAAAATATGATGTCAAAAGTCTTATCTTGTGCGAGCTCGACTCAGAATTGACCCACGAATTGACGAAACAACAAATGTTAGTATTCGAAAGGATTTATCCGAGTAGAAAGTACCGTTTCGAGAAACTCTTTCTAGATGTTTACTTTGACGGGTCTAACTTCCTTTTAGGAATGTTAACAACTTCAAGTTAGTTATTAGGGCTAGTTATCACCTAAAAACTGATAATGCATCCCTTTAACTAAGCAACGTAAACGTGTCCCTCGGGTATATGTCTATTAAGAGTGGATCAATTCAAAAGTGCCAACTCTTCCCGCATATGCAAATTTCTGAAAACATTCATAAGCATATGTGGAGGGGGAGTCTTTCATAAGAAATCCAAAACCTCAAAGTGTTAACAAAAAGTTTTATACTCATAAACACTTTGAGAGATTTTCAATGATTTGGTTCAAAGGCATCAATAGGATAGTCATGGAGTTACAAGGTGACTAAGGATAGGAAAAACCGTCCTATGATCCGCCTAAACCGGAGGGATCTACCCAAGGACATCACCAATAGTTAGAAATTAGAAGTCCTTAGGTATGATATAACAAAAGGAGAAAAGAATGAAAGGAGAAAGAAGGGGTTGAAGAATTAAAAAGAAAATGAATGAAAAGGGTGAAAAGAAATAGCCCTCCATTTTATCAACCATAGGTCAGACACCGGGTTCAATTCATATGCTACTGGTCGTTGCTAAGGCGACACCGGTATTGAAGATAAAAGACGTCATGGACCCAGTGACGCAATGCACCTAAACCTTCTTAGCCACTCAGGCATCTCTCAAAAGATGTTTGTTTCATTCTCACGGGGAACCAGTGTAATCTATCGATCGTCTATTAGAGATGGTTGATATTGAAACAGGAGGCCCTCTGCTCCATGCCTCCGCATAGGAAACCAAATGTGCACTTATCGAGTCTAGAGCCACGAGATAACATAAAAGATCTCTTAGGAACACAAAAATCTTCTACACTAAGTGTCTTGCATCATTGGACACTAAGTGTAAATTATCGAGTCCTTCGCAGATCTTAGCAATCTGCCTTGAACGTTTATGAGGGATTTACTTATGTATTTCTCGAATGATTGAACGGAAATCCTGCCAGGGTCAACATCAAACAGCCCTGACAGCAGGTCACTTCGGTGATTCCTTGTGGATTACGCTTAGTGTGTTCGATGGTTTCAAACGGTCTACAGTCGTGGGGTGATCTCCAGCGACTCACCTAATCGTGGGTGTGCATATGCATGTCTGTGTAAGCCCTCTAGGGGGTATCCGATTAGGAACGGCCTTGGTAAGGATTAGAAGGAGTCTTCACACTATGCCGTTGACAAATTCTAACTCCAAACCTGTAAGTACCGGATGTTTTATTGCTAACTGTTTTAATGCAGGTACAACCACCATCCTGAACACCAGCTTCCACATGCTCATACTTACATCTCAACTAACATCAAAGCTCTCATGAAAGATCGAAGCAACACAAATTTCAAAGATAGATTCCATGCCAAAAGAATCCACAACGTGATAAAGACAAACGATCTTAAGTGCAACATCGTCTAAAGAAGGATTCTACGTCAACATAAAGAATCTTCACATATGAAAAGAGAGCTTCACAAATATGAAACTTTCAAACGTCAAAGGTGTATGAGCATGTCGGAATGATGTAGATCCACTGGAAGTCTAAGCGAGTGACGAATGGAAGAGTACTACATCATGTGATCACTATCTCATCAACAACAAAGAACAAAGAACACCCATTCTATCTGGGGGAGATTGTTAAGAACTAAGAACGATGAATCACCTCTACTAATCATTTTTGAAGACGTCTAAAGCTATGAAAGTCACAACTAAAGTCCAAAGACAAAGACGTCAAGCAACCTCAAATGACCATGACTAACATCACTCCTTCACAACCGATCCTTAGGGGGAGATTGTTAGAACCTAAGTTTGTCAACGTTTAGTCAAGTCTCGGTTATTTCAGTCATTGTAATAGGTTGCTAAATTTACTTAAGTTATTTATGTTTAAGTGTAAGTCCATTACATGTCCAATGGGCCACAAGCCCATACGTTTTAGATAAGGAAGGGAAGGGAGTGTTGCCCTAGCTCTTCACCTATAAATAGGACATCATGTATCATCTTACACCTGTTGGTTATTTCAATATCATAAGGAAACTCCTGCAATTTTATTCTTCATATTTGATCTAATCAACCAAACTCTATTTCTCATCTTATTTCTATCATTTCAATACTCGTGTTTACAATATGGTGACCTAACATTATGGTTTAGTGCCTAGGTTAAGGTCCTATGAGTTTTTAGTGACTAATCCTAAGTCCTAAGAAGCTTATACTAAGTGGTGGTAGCTTATGGGAAAGATTTAGGAAGGTTTGACCTGGTTTTCGGGAAGTTATAATCTAGTTATGGTTTTGTGCTTAAGAGACTTGTACCTAGACTCTAAGAGGTTGTACTAGGGTCTAAGGGTGCTAAGGTATCTTAATGATACTAAGGTAACTTATACATAAGCCTTGAACACTTTCAAACTAGTTCGGATAAGCAATTAAGGTTTTGTAAACACATACGCATGATTAGGGCTTAATTAGATTTGGATTAGATTGGTGAATTACTTAATATGGTGTTGTTGTAATCCTATGCCTGACATACCAGGGGTTTATAGGATGTGTGGGTAGAGATATTTATCTTGTGTGGATACGTGAGCAGGTCTAGAGAGTCACTTATGTAATGATATGCATGCAAAAAGCAAAAATTTACCTGTGGGAATACCTACTATAGGTATTGTAGTAGAAATAATGTTGGTGGGATTTTGTGGGTTGTTATAGTCTTACCCTCTAAGAAGAAATCTCGTCCCGAGATTTAGATTAACGTAGAGATAGAGGATAAAAAGAGGAAGTATAAGAGGAAAAGAGGTATAGTACAAACGAGTTAGGAGATGTTTGTACATATGCCAGATACTTAGACTCACTTATTTATATCTCATCACTTATAAGTAAAGGCATCCCAATTCTTATAAGCATGAGTTTATAAATTCATGATCTATTGATTTATAATTTTCTTATTAAAATGAAAAAGCGTCCTGATTTATTTTAACCAAAATGATCATAAATCATCCTTAAGTAGTATCAGCGAAAGAGGAAAGGAGTTTACCACACTTAAGGTAATGTGGTATGGAAATGTTGGAAAGAGGAAACAAGTTCCAGCCATGGTAGAAACGAGTTCTAGCCAGGGTGGAGATGGGTTCTAGCCATGGTGAAAACAAGTTCTATCCATGATGGAGACATGCTCTAACCATGACAGAGACATGTTCTAGCCATGGTGGCTAGTTCCATAGCTATTCTGTTACCAATTAGCTACATCTCGAGTGATGAGCATCGTCAATCTCACCTTTACAATTCTTGTAAAGTGAGATAGTATAATATCGTAGTTGAACATAATGAGGATTAAAGTTCAGCATAGATATTCTTACAAGATCTAACTAATAGAATCTTGTGATGTGGCGAGAAATACAAGTTCTAACCCTTAGAACATTGTAAGAGGAGGTAGGGAGAGAGCTTAGAGAAAGAAAGAATAGAGTAAAAATGGCAAAGGAGTAAAACAAAAGGGCGGAATGGAAGGGTATTAATGGATAGAATGGGAAAGAACGGGGAAGTAATGGAAAAATCTTCGGGGATGTGAAAAGAACAGAAGAATATTCGGAGGATTAAGGAGTAGAGTGGGAAAACGATGTTTAAAATAGAAGGACGGTAAAAAGGTGGAAGGGTAAGGTTTAAAAGTAGAGTAGGAAAAAGGCAGGAGGATGGAGTTTAAATGGGAGGATAAGGGGAGGCGGGAGAGTAAAGTTTAAAACGGAGGAACGGGATTCAAAATGATTGGATAGAATTTAAAACAGGGGAATAGGATACCGGAAGGAACGGTATTCTAAATAAGGATAAGATTTACTAGATTCCTTTAAGTTTTGTTTTCTTCCTAAGGTTCTTCTAATTTCCTAATACTACACTTAAAGTTTAGGGGTGATGTTTCGGTTCTAATCATTGATGATGATCCTATAAAGGGAGGAGGGCTAGGTAGAGTAGGTGGTTCTTTAGCTAGGGTTTCATTAGGAGTATTACTATTCTTAGGCGGGTATTTGGGCTTAATCTTTTGGCCTAAGTTGTCTATTACTACTAGTACCACTATGATTATAAGTATAATTATTCCTAGATACTTGAAACCAGTTAGGGTAGTATCCATAGTATCTTCTAAGTAGATTTCCTAATGTGTAACCTATGAAACATCAAACCTAAGTAGTTTTAATATACTTAAATGAATTTTCCTAGTTTCTATAAATAAGGGCTTTAAATTAATAAACCACTAATCAGATCGATTAAAGTTTCTTAGTTGTTTCCTAAGGTTTCATATTTTTAAGATCCTCGAAATATTATGTGGGTATCCTAAAGGATTAGGTAGAGGCAAGTCATATTCTTAAAACGACTCATTCTTATATCGTAGAAGTTTGCTAATGTGCCCATATGGTAGAAGCTTTGCTAATGTGCCTATCCTAAACTAGGGGTTTAAAGGCTTAAGGTGGAGGTTTACTATTTAATTATTTGTTTTTCTCTAAAATCTGTGTTCTAGTTCTAATGTCCTTGATAAAGTTTTTAAATTAAATCCTATTTTTCCTATTTTTAATTTCTAACTTCAAAGTTATTCTTAGTGATGTCTTAGGGTAATCTAACTTCATAATCNGAAGCTTTGCTAATGTGCCTATCCTAAACTAGGGGTTTAAAGGCTTAAGGTGGAGGTTTACTATTTAATTATTTGTTTTTCTCTAAAATCTGTGTTCTAGTTCTAATGTCCTTGATAAAGTTTTTAAATTAAATCCTATTTTTCCTATTTTTAATTTCTAACTTCAAAGTTATTCTTAGTGATGTCTTAGGGTAATCTAACTTCATAATCTAAGGTATTCTATTTTTATCTTCAAGAGGCATCCTAAAGTCATTTCTATTCCTGAGTATGGGTATTCTAGGGAGAGTAACTAGGGGTTTTCTAAGAATAAGTAATTTCTTTTAGGAATCATAGTAATCTTAAGGAAGTAAGGAGGGAAGGACGGGAATATACTTGTATATAATTGCTATATACTTGTATATAAGAATAGTTAGGGAAAGATCTTCTAACTAAGAAGGAGTCTAAAGAAGTGGTGAAAACCAGAGACAAGAGAAAGATTTCAGATCTCTATGATGTAGAATACGGATTCTCATCATTAGTATCATATGAAATGATAGAGGAAGTGTTTTTAAGGGATTTTGAGTGGAAAGGTGGAGGTATGAAAGGAGTTGTTATACATGACATAGAATGTCATGAAATAACGGAAGAGAGTGTCACAACTGCATAAGGTCATAAATGACTTGTTATACTTAGATTTCTAACAAGTGTCGTTATTTATGCCAAATGTCTTGTTGTTGGATTTTAGAGGGTAGGGTTTTTAGGCAGATTGCCCGAGGAAAGAAAATAATGGAAAAGTAAAAATAGAGGACGGACTCTATAGAATGAAGCTTTAGGCTTTTTCCCAATCCTAAAGTTCATGAAGGAGTATCCTTATGAGACGGCTCTCAACAAGGACTTGGGATTGAAATCGAAACCCAACTGAGTCAGAGGTTAAAAGTGATAAGAGTCTATATGTTAAGGCATCGAGGTCCTAATGTTTTTAAGGGTTATGGTAGAGTAAGGGTTTAAGGTGGGTTATAACAAGTACTCACATGTTATATTTTTATGGAATATTCGTAAATTCTTAGGGATTCTTACAGGGTTCAGGATGACCTAAAGTAATCAAGGAAAGGTATACCTAATTCTAGGTTGACTAGGTTATCCTAATTTTTTACGGACACCAGGAAGTATCGATAAGATATACCTAAGTCTCATTATTGCTTTCTTATCTTACATATCCTAAAAGTATTACTATACCAACCATCCTAAAGTAAGATTCTTAAGGCATACTACTTAGAGGTTTCTTCCAAGGTTTCCTAAATCTAGGGGTTCATAGTGTTTCCTAAATTTGATTGATGACTTTCCTCGTCATCATCAATCATCTTTTCTATGGTACGAATTCTAAAACGGGCAAAGGCTATCTTATGGTGGTGTCTCATTTGATTCTTTTGTAATTTACCTATCCTAAAACAGGCTTGTGCTAGGGTATTTCTTAAATTACTATAGTCAGGTCGGGTACCTAAGTTATTATCATGACCTTCTTCTATCTTCCCAATAAGGTCAAGGAAAACTTCATCTAGATTATTTAAAATTTCTTCTACCTGATTTTCCTGATTTTCTAAGGTTGTATTAGTGAAATTTTCTCCGACTTCAGATTTCCAAGATGAAGTGGGAGGGTCTACTAAGTAAGGTGTGGGTGCTATGGTACAGGGTTGCCTAGGTTCAAATCTTGGGTTATAGGCAGAGATGGGTATCCTAGGTATATAAGGTGTTCTAGGGAGAAAGAAGCCATGTGGTTCTAACCTAGGTGTGGGAAAAGGTGGGTGTAGCATAGTGTTCGGGGAAGTGATAGGTGATGCCTTAGCATAGAAATCTCTTATATGTTTTAGGTGTGGGTCATCTATAAAAGGTGTAAAGCCTAAGGGTGACGGCGTATCTATACTATTCCTAGGGCTATTCGGGGATTCGGGGAAAAGATTTTTAAGGGTAAAATCCAAATCATTCGGAGAGGGATGAACATTCTCCGTATGTATTCCGGATGGGGTAATAGTAGAGTAGTGGGGAGTAGGCATATCTATCTAGTAATGCAGAAATTAATATATGCTCAAGTAATAGTCAAGTAATACCTATTATGCAGATCTAATGCACGTATGGCTCTGGAAAAAGGCATTGGGGAGTGTAGTGGCACAAAGGACTTTCTCAGGTATCGAGAAAAATAGTTGTAGTTTGGGTTTTGACCTTGTTCTCTACAACTGAGGCTCTGATACCAATCTGTAACACCCTCATTTTTACAGATCGCAGCAGAATTTAGGTCTGGGGTATTACTTCATGGAATCACAGATACAATAATAGAAAACGACTTGAAAAGAGACGTTTATATAAAATGAGTTACCATTCAATAAAATCATCCGAGTTTTATAAGAGGAGGTCCCCAAAATCTAAGTTTGTTATGAAAGTTGAATGATAACTGAGTGAAAAGTCCTGCAAGCTTTGTGCCACTCCATGACATAGTTTCCGCACAGCTTCGTTACCTAGAATAAATGCTTAAAAGGGTCAACACTAAGGTTGAGTGAGATTCATAGGTTTAGGGTGTGGGTGAATACAAGTTCCCTTGGTTCAGTTGTTACACCCATCAGGGAAAATGTTGTGTGTGTGATAATTGTGATGCATGCACAACTATAAAGAGTGGGGTATGTTGCACTAACTCATGAAACCGCACGTTAACAGTCCGGGTCATGGGGGCTGCAGACCCAACAATGAGGGGACGAGAAGGATAACTTGCCAAAGTTAATCCTTAGAGGTTTCAAGTATAGTACTTATTGGTTACCTGGCTGAGGTAAACCAACGGGAGGTGTCAAACTCCAATAGATCTATCAACTATACCCGCGTTCACTTGTGTAAAACCCACAAGTGATTATGGCTCATGAATTTTCGTTATGTAATGGTGGCAGATAGTATCACTTGTGCAACAACCAAAGAAAAAGAATTTTATTAAATTTTTAAAGCAAGTAGCATGTATCCCCCTCACAGGGTTTGTAAAACATTTAGAAAGCATTTAAAAGGTGTGAGGCTATGAAAACTCACCTGGGCTTATAACTTTTGCAAAACTAGTCCTTATAAGTTTATAACTTTTTATCTTTTTATTCTAAGGTTATATAACTTTGAAAAAAGGGTCCTTATACTTTTATCTTCTAAGAAATGTCAAAAATAGTCCCTAGACTTAATATTTTCAGAAAATTACCATATATACCCCTATGCATGGAAATTTTGCAAAACTAGTCCTAAATCCATGCAAACTATATTTTTATGAAACAAAAAGGTTTCCTAGCTTATGGTTAACTAATATTAGCTTATCTAAGTTTCCTATACTAGCTTATAGCTTATGAAAAGGTTTTATAGCACATATTTGGTAATTAGTCTATAATTAGGGTTTTAAAATGAAAAGTCCTAAAGGAAAATGATCAAGGCTTAGGCAAGGGGTCTAAGGCATCCTAATACTATCCTAATAATATATTATAACTATAAGAGCGGGAGGTATCGTGGTGCCATCGTTGGCGCCATCACCACCAGCCCAAAAAGCACGACGGCGCACCGTACCGGAGGTGGCGCCGTCGTCTCTTGCGCCGTCCCAACCGCTCAGCGTCGTGGGTATTTTTTTTTCTTTTTCTTTTTTCCTTGAATGTTAACGTTGGAAATTAGTGGGTTTGAGTATTTTTTGTGTTTGTGTCTTGTGTTTGTGATTTTTTTTTGGCGTGGAGTTGTTTTGCAGGTGGGAGGACCCAAGGAAGAAGAAAGGTGGACTGGTGAAGGAAGAAAAAAAATTATACATGGGCTTATTATTTGGGCTACTATTTGGGCCTTGGGAGGAAGAAGAAATTAAAAAAAAATTATATATGGGCTATTATTTGTGATTTGTTTGTGTTTTTGGTGTGTTTTTTTATGTAATGTGTGTTTTTTTAGTGTAATGCGTGTTTTTTTTTAATTAATGAAGTTTATTTTAGTTTATATTGTGTATATTTTAATTTAAGCAAAAGAAAAAAAAATTGGCCGACGGCACCAGAAATTCTGGTGCCAACGGATACCCCTGAAATGTGGTGCCGTGGAGATTTTTGCTGACGTGGCGGTACTTTTTGTGCCACGGCTTGAAGCCATGGCACGACGATACCCAATGCTCTTAGAAGCAAAAATATAAGCTTACTTGACCAGCTAGGGCTTAACGTGGGTGTTTAGGGTTTCCTAGGGCAAAAACGACTCGACAAGGCTTCAAGGCTTATACCACTCAACTTCTAAGGCTACAAGGGTCCTAGTACTACTACTAACTACAGAATGTTTGAGGTGAAAGAAGAGAATGGGATGGTTTGTAATGAGGTGAGGGTCGCGGCTATTTATAGGGTCACGAGGGGTTTAGATGTCAAACGGGGTAGCTAGATGTCGAGGAGGGGGGGGGTGACTAACCACAACTACTAGTGACTAATGAGAGCAATGGTAGTGAGTTATGGTGGCTATAGGCGGTTCAAGGGTTCTTGTGGTGGTGATGAAGCCGACTTAGGAAGAAGGTGACAAGTAGGTGCATTACCTACTTGTGTGCTTGCTAGGGAGGTGCTAGGGTGTGTGCTAAGCATGACTAAGGTGCTAGGCTAGGTGCTTGAGGTGTTTGAGGTGCTTAAGGTACTTAGTTTTAGGATTAGGGTTAAGTTATGTTTAGTTTAGGCCTAATTTTGCTTAGTGAGTGATTAGGGTCTAGCTTAGGGTTTAGTGCCTAGGTTAGGGTCCTATAAGTGTTTAGTGAGTGATCCTAAGTCCTAAGAAGCTTATACTAAGCGGTGGTAGCTTATGGGAAAGATTTAGGAAGGTTTGACCTAGTCTTCGGGAAGTTATAACCTAGTTATGGTTTTGTGCTTAAGAGACTTTTACCTAGACTCTAAGAGGTTGTACTAGGGTCTAAGGGTGCTAAGGTATCTTAATGATACTAAGGTAACTTATACATAAGCCTTGAATACTTTTAAACTAGTTCAGATAAGCAATTAGGGTTTTGTAAACACATAGGCCTGATTAGGGCTTAATTAGTGTTGGATTAGGGTTTTGTGATGAGTTTAGGGTTTTAGATTGGTGAATTACTTATTATGGTGTTGTTGTGATCCTATGCTTGACATACCAGGGGTTTATAGGATGTGTGGGTAGAGATATTTAGCTTGTGTGGATACGTGAGCAGGTCTATAGAGTCACTTATTTAATGATATGCATGCAAAAAGCAAAAATTTACCTGTGGGAATACCTACTATAGGTATTGTAGTAGAAATGATGTTGGTGGGATTTTGTGGGTTGTTATATTTTGTGATAAGTTTAGTGTGTTAGATTGGTAAATTACTTATTATGGTGTTGTTGTGATCTTATGCTTGACATACCAGGGGTTTATAAGTTATGAGTATTGAGTTATTTAGCTTGTGTGGATANTTTAATGATATGCATGCAAAAAGCAAAAATTTACCTGTGGGAATACCTACTATAGGTATTGTAGTAGAAATGATGTTGGTGGGATTTTGTGGGTTGTTATATTTTGTGATAAGTTTAGTGTGTTAGATTGGTAAATTACTTATTATGGTGTTGTTGTGATCTTATGCTTGACATACCAGGGGTTTATAAGTTATGAGTATTGAGTTATTTAGCTTGTGTGGATATGTGGGCAGGTCTAGAGAGTCATACAAGTAATAAATGCACATAAAAAGCAAAAATTTACCTATGAAATACCTACTATAGGTATTTGTAATGGGAATGATAGTGATGAGATTTTGTGGGTTGTTACACTTTAGTTGTGAATCATGCTTAGGTGAAGGATTTGAGCAGTCATTGGTGTCATGCCCGGCGTTCCGGTCATGTACCATTGCCTTTGTCGCCTTTGCCGTAGTATGTTAGTAACAACACTACACCCAGAAGCCTTATATGTGTTCACCCAATATTGCCTTTAAAAATTGTTTCGACCTTAGCTCTAGTGGTAGAGATTTGTGTACCTGCCAAGCCTATGACAGAATACATTCTATGACTGTGCGTTGAGTGATCACCCAGAAATTAACACTTAGATTAGGAGAGATAGATGAGTGTTTTTTCTGTTTCGCGAGGTGTTCGGCTTTGATATATTTTAGCATAGGAAGTTCTTAGACTCATATTTTCCAGTTTCTTGGGAAATATCTTTTTAAAAATTATTCTAATAAGGTCTACTTGAGGGCAAGTAGAGTTCAAGTGGGGGATATTTGATAACGTTAAATTTACCCATGATTTAAATGTTAATTTCCCCCTTAATTGCTCATCTTTTCTATTCATATGTAGGATATATACTCTTATTTATTTATATTCTGTTTTCAAGGCAAAGATGGGTAAAAGAACGAAGAAATGCGGAAATGGAAGGACTTAAGAGAAAATACATGAAGAATGTGGATTCTGCACTAACTATGGCGTAGAGGTTCATCTACCTACGCCGTAGCAAAGATTTATGAAGACTACGAAGTAGCTCACCCCTTGACTACGGCGTAGAGATCTACTAAAAGGCTCTACGCAATAGCAACTCTCCACCTATGTTAGGTCACCATATTGTAAACACAAGTATTGGTTTTGGTAGAAATGAGATGAGAATAGAGTTTGGTTGATTAAATCAATAAGAAAGATAAAAGTGCAAGAGTTTCCTTAAGATAATGAAATAACTAACAAAATGAAATGTTTTACATGAGGTCCTATTTATAGGTGAGGAATAGGGCAACACTCCCTTCCTCCCTATGTTGTCTAAATCATGGGCTTTGAGGCCCATTGGACATTTAATGGACTTCATACATAACATAAGTAAACTAAATATAGTAGCAATCTATTTCATGTACTGAAATAACCAGGACTTGATAAACAGTGATAAACTTAGATCCTAACAATCTCCCCCTAAGGATCAATTATGAGGAAGTGAGATTCGTCATGGTCATCGAGTTTGCTAGACGTCTTTATCTTTATCTTTAATTGTTGACTTTCGCAGCTTTAGACGTCTTCAAAAATTTGTTAGTTGAGATGATTTATCGTTCTTTGTTCTTTGTCTTTGATGATGTGGAAATGATTAAGTGATGTAGTAATCTGCCATTCTCACTCTCTTAGACTCCAGTGGATCTGCGCCTTTCCACCATGCTCATACCTCTTTGACATTGGAACTATCATACGTGTGTGACTCTCTTTTCATTGATGAAGATTCTTTGTGTTGTTGTAGAATCCTTCTTTAGACGTTGCTTAGCTTTATACCGTTGTCTTTTTTTTTTAACTTTGACTTTAATGATGCATCGATCTTTCATGAGAGCTTTCTTAGTTGTTGAGATGACAGTATGAGCATGTGGAAGTTGGTGTTCAGGATGGTGGTAGTACCTGCATTGAAACANAGGGTTTAGTGCCTAGGTTTGGGTCCTATGAGTGTTTAGTGACTAATCCTAAGTCCTAAGAAGCTTATACTAAGCGGTGGTAGCTTATGGGAAAGATTTGGGAAGGTTTGACCTAGTTTCCGGGAAGTTATAACCTAGTTATGGTTTTGTGCTTAAGAGACTTATACCTATGCTCTAAGAGGTTGTACTAGTGTCTAAGGGTGCTAAGATATCCTATTGTTCCTAAGGTAACTCATACATAAGCCTTGAACACTTTCAAACTAGTTTAGATAAGCGTATAGGGTTTAGTAAACACATAGGCCTAATTAGGGCTTAATTAGGGTTTAATAAGGTTTTATGATGAGTTTAGTGTGTTAGATTGTTGGATTACTTATTGTGGTGTTGTTGTGCTCTTATTCTTGACATAGCAGAGGTTTATAGGATCTGAATGTATAGATCTTTGGCTTGTATAGATACGTGAGCAGGTCTAGAGAGTCATGCAAGTAGTAAAGGCACATAAAAAGGAAAAATTTACCTGTGAAATACCTAATATAGGTATTTATAGTGGGAATGATAGTGATGAGATTTTGTGGGTTGTTATAATTATGTTCCTTAAGTTACCATGATATGGTAACCATCTCCGACCCTTAATACAACGAGTTCCGTCTAAACGTATCTCAAAAGCCTTATCCATCCCTCGTAAGTTCTCAATTCTACGATCTTCCTTTTCGAGGGCTTCATCCTGGGCTTTGAGTATTCGAGAAGTTAAATCCGAATGAAGAGTCATAACTAACGACCTAACTCTAAGTGGTTTGATTCGTTCCTTACGGATCAAAGCATCTGCTACTACGTTAGCTTTGCCAGGGTGGTAACGAATCTCACAATCGTAATCAGCGAGGAGTTCTATCCTTCTACGTTGTCTCATGTTCAACTCTTTTTGATTTAGAATATGTTGTACGCTTTTATGATCGGTGAAAACCGTACATTTTGTGCCATATAGATAATGTTTCCATATTCTCAAAGCGAACACTACTGGTCCTAATTCTAGCTCGTGTGTGGTGTAGTTTTCCTCATGCGGTTTAAGTTGTCGTGATGCATAAGCGATGACCTTATCTCTTTGCGTCAATACGGCTCCAAGACCACGACGCGCAAGCATCACAATAAACAACGAAATCGTCGTTTCCCTCTGGTAATGCTAAGATCGGAGCTTCACACAACTTTCTCTTCAAAAGTTGGAAAGCTATCTCTTGGTCTTTTCCTAGATAAACTTCCTGTTTTTCTGGGTTAACTCCGTTAAAGGTTTTGCTATTTTTGAAAATCCCTCAATAAACCTTCGATAATAGCCCGTGAGTCTTAAGAATTGTCGTATTTCAGTAGGATTTGTAGGATACGGCCAATTCTTGACGGCTATGATTTTTGCAGGATCGACATGATGTCCTTGTTTATCTATCATGTGTCCGAGAAATTGCACAACACTAATCCAGAATTCGCACTTAGAGAACTTTGCATAAATCTTCTCTGTCTTAAGTAACTCAAGGATTATTATCAAGTGTTTAGTGTGCTCTTCCTCGTTACTTGAATAGAAAAGGATATCATTTATGAACACTATAACAAATTTATCCAAGTATGGTTTACACACCCAGTTCATGAGATCAATGAAAACCGCCGGTGCGTTTGTCAAACCAAATGGCATCACTTGAAATTCATAGTGCCCATATCTTGTTTTGAAAGCGGTCTTAGGGATATCTACTTCCCTCACTCTCAGTTAATGATAGCCAAATCGTAAGTCGATTTTCGAATAAACACTCGAACCTTGTAGTTGATCAAATAAGTCATCAATCCTGGGTAATGGGTATCGATTTTTGATAGTAAGTTTGTTTAATCCACGATAATCGATACACATCCTCATAGATCCGTCTTTTTTCTTAACGAATAGGACAGGAGCTCCCCAAGGTGATGTACTTGGACGTATGAAACCTCGATCGGTTAATTCCTGGAGTTGTTCAGAGAGTTCCTTCATCTCTGAAGGGGCTAACCTATAGGCTGCTTGGGCTATAGGTGCCGCTCCGGGAATTAAATCGATTTGAAATTCTATTTGACAAACGGGAGGTAAGCCAGGTAAATCTTTAGGAAAAAATTCTGGGTATTCCTTGACTACAGGGATCTCATCCTAAGTCTAGTGGCTAATGGTATAGATACGAAACTCCTATCAGCTCCTGAATCAAATAATACTCTAACTAAGTGGTGGTTTAGAAGAAACTTACCCGTGACTACGCTCGGATCTTGTGGGTCATTCCTATCTCTCAACATATAAGCTCTTCCCTGGGTACCATCATTATATTTCTTTGGACATTTACTAGCATAGTGTCCCTTTTGTCCATAAGCATGACAAATGACCGTTGCTGGTGGTGGATTACCCCCAGTAATTGGTCCTTTTTGCCTGCAATCCTTTGTATAATGGCCCACCTTGTTACATGTATTACACTTAATGGAACAAGGCCCTGTGTGATGCCAGTTGCATTTCTTACACAGAGGGGCTTTCCCATCATAACCACTTCCCTCATTTGGAGTGGCGGCATATGCTCTAGCAGTCTATTGCCTTGGGTTTGGTTGAGGATAGGTATTGGTACGATTATTACCATTAGTTTTACGGGTATAGCTGAAAGGTCTCCCAACGTGGAACTTTCATTTATTATCGTTGGGCGCTGGCACAGGGTTGTGCTTTACTACTTGGTCCATTAACCTCAAAGTTATGTTAATGGCTTCATCTAAAGTTTGAGTTTTAGAGGTATTAACATTCCCTTCGATACTTCAGGGTAAACCTCCAATGAAAACTTCTATCGTCTTTTCAACAATCGGCAGCATTGTAGGACACAAAGTTTCCAACTCTTGAAATCTCCTAATATAAGTTTTAACATCGTTCCCCTTAACGTTCAAGTTATACAACTCATCTTCCATTTTCTTAACTTCCATTTGAGGACAATATTTCTTAATCAAAAGATTCTTAAACTCAGTCTAAGAGAGCTTGTATGCCTCTTCTGTTCCTATTGGTTGGGCATACGAGTTCCACCAGGATAATGCTTCCTCGGTAAGAGTACCAGTAGCAAACTTAACTCTACAATCCTCGATACAGTTACTATGGGAAAATACTGACTCACATCTCTCAAACCAGAGAATCAAACCTATGGCCCCTTCTGTCCCCTTGAAATTGAAGGGCTGGTAACTCATAAATTCCTAGTAGTTACTCTTCTTCACTAAAGGAATTTCGGGGTTTCTAGCCATGTTGGCATTCCTAGCTTCTAGTGCAGCAGTTACACTGTCAGCAACTAGTCGCTGGATATCTTCCTGAGTCATGGCGGGAGTAGTGGGAGTAGCGGGAGTGGTTGATCCTGTACATGTCATTCTATAGATGTTCGTAAGAATAGACAAGATAAGAATAGTGTCATAGCATATGTTCTAATTCTTAGAACATTGTCTGATACCGGATGGTTAGGGAATCCTAAAACTAAAAAGGCGGATTTCCTAATAAGATTTGCCATATTCCACAGATGTTCGTTTCCCCTCATCTAAAGGCATACTAAAAGATCCTAAGTTTTAGTGTTCCTAAGTATGTCTACTTGTTTTAAATTTCCTAATAGATTCGAGTTCTCAAAACCTAAGGCAGGTCTATAGTGTGTCCTAAATATAAGGCATAGGGGATCCTAATACGGGATACGTGTTTTAAGAAAAACTGAGCATAGGAAAACTATAACTTCTATAACGACTTGTTCCTATATCTTACAAAGTGAAAACCTAACAAGTACCCGTACATAACTAAGTTATCTATAGCTAAACTACTTATAAAAGTATACTACCTAAGTTTATAACCTTAGTTTGATTCCTTATTATCCTTAAGTTCCTGGATTGCTTTTAAAAGATCCCTTATATCAGACTTATGACTATCCCTAATATCTTCGACGAACATTTCTATAGTGGAAAGTCTAACATGTGCCGTAACTACTTCGTCAGAGTGTCCTTCATACTTTGTTTGTAACCTAAAGATTTGACTACGAGTTTTCTCTAGTTCATTTTCTAACCTAGTATAGTCTTTTTGAATTATAATTCTACCTTTTCCTAAATCGCTAATCTTATTTTCTACTTCCTCGATACGTCCTAAGGACAACTTATCTAAGTGACTAAGTATATCCTCAATTTGTTCTTCATGTCTTTCTAAAGGCATTTTATAAGAACTATTTCCTATTTCAAACCTAGGGAGAGGCGAGGGTGGTATAATACATAATTTCTTATGAGGAGGAGAAGCTACTTCGGGAACATAACAATCTTGACTATAGTGGGGTAGTGATGGAGTAGGCGTTAGAGTAGGTACAGTAGGGATGTCACCACCATATGCTTGCATATAACCATTATATGCTTGCATATAGGGATCATTCGGGGAAGGTTCTAAACCTAAGTTAGTTAAGATATTATGGGCTAATTCTTCAGGAGAATTAGAACCAGAAGATGAGTGGGTAGGAGTAGCCGGGGCATACTCATAACTATCTGATGAAGTATCCTCATCATCGGTATCCAACACGATGATAGGATTGTTAAAGGATGACATATCTAACTGTAATACCATTCCGGGTAAATGTCTTTGTTAAAAATCGTTTAAGCCCATCTAGGATATAGCAATATTGATACTCACAGCTGAATAAGAACAAGAACACAATCAATATTACTTCAAGGTTTTCTTTATTGAAATAAAAATAAACTACTACTACTAATATACACACGCTATAATCGTGTGTCTAGACTCTCATTGAAAGAGTTTTCTATTGAATGGATGATTAAAACTAACGCCCTGCCTCCCTTTATATAATAGAGAGGCTAGGGTTTACATAAAAACCTAGCTTACTATGAAAGCTAACTAAATATTTAATATTAAGTCCCTATTGTTTCTTCCTTCTTCATTATTGCTTGTAGGTTTTGCAATCTTCAAATCTACAATTCCCAACAATCTTCCCCTATTTGATATTACAAAAACAATCTGCATGAAGAAACAATGTCATCACCAATAATAAGCTGCACATCATAACTATTCTTCCCCTTTTTGTAATCTTCTAATAGGGGTCTTGTGCAACTTGTAGACGCTTCCCCTCAAGTGATACATGTAGATGGTTACGTATTTTTGAACAAAAAGCTTCCCCTTAAAAATATACTAACCATCTCATGAATCTCGGACTATAATTGACTTCAATGTCATCCAAAATTCACCTAGAATCAAATAACAACCAGCAAAAACAAAATAATTTTTTTATTTATTTTTTATTTTTTTTACAAACAATAGTAACGAGCAACAGGAATGAGCAGCAGGAACGATCAGCAGAATCAAAATAAGCATATCAGCACAAAGTGTAAGAGGATGGCCAAGTATATTAACAATAAGCTTCCCCTTAAAAGTATACTTGCCATCTCTTGAATCCAGTAGGTTCCATGGAGTGATCACTGATGAAGAAAATCAACTATAACTGATTTGATGAAGAAATGGAATCTCCCAACCTTGCGTCTTATGTCTTGCACTATCCACGTGACGGCCTCTTGACAAACTCCTCATTGATTTATCCAATGAGACACTGAGCACAAATAACGTAACTGCTTCAAGTGATAGCAAATGTACGCATTAAGCACAATAAAGTAGATCGTACCCCTTCACTAGAGTCGTCAAGTCTTCGTCACCATACAAACCAAGCAAGTTATCTTAAAAAGCTGCTGATCCCTTTAAGATATGATAAGAACACAATACTTGGGAAAATCAATTACAACATCAAACAAGCGATAATCAAATGTCTTCATCAAGTAATCTTCTCAATAAAATCATGAAGGTTGATAAATTCGTCCTCCCTAACCGTTAGTAATCTCACATGACTAGTAGGAACCATAACCGACCAAAAGAAAAAATATACAACAAGCCAGCAGGAACCACAAAGAAGTCAGCAAGAACCATCAGTAGAAACCACCAGGAGGAACCAAATGTTATCAGCAGCAACAATTAAGTGTATCAGTAGGAACCAAACATGTACATCAGCAGAAACAAATTAGCATACCAGTAGAAACTGTCTAAAGCATCAGTAGTATCGAATAATGCAGCAACAGAAACAACATTAACATATCAGCAGAAACCATGACCAAATCTTCTACCAATCAATTCAGCCAAATAGCTAGACGACAGAACCAATTACCCCACAAACTTTTAATTTTCATACCTCAATACCATTTCTTGACAAAGTATTGAATGCGACATATCAATCACAACCAGCGACTCATGATTTCATTGGACCAATAAATAACAATCCACGATTGATACATGAAAAAACAATATTGAATTGATACGAGAATCCATTTAATACCAGATGTCACCGACCCATGATAAAAACCCTTAATCAATTCGCATCAATATAACACCAATCCGAGGTTTTTGAACAAAATTCAGATTTGCTAACCCTTTTAAAACGAATAACAAAGATATGCACCGACCCATGATCTCTTCAATTAATTAATACTTGTTGGATCGTTATACTCTGACCAAACTATTATATAGCTTGTTAAGGGTTTAGTAGCCTTGGATAAATCCTAATCTACTAACAATGAAACACTGAATTACTCTATTAAGTATGCGGAATTACTTAACAAAGCTAAGAAGAATTAACCAAACTTTGATTATATTAACACCTTAAATCTGCTTGTAGAATGCAGACTATTACAACTCTAACTTCTCTAAATCGTATTCGTAAAACTCTCTTATCTCTAATGCCAACCTAGGGATCCTTTTATAGGCACAAGGAAAACCCTAGTCGGTTTACATAACTTGAACGACAAGTATACAATCCCTAACTATAGAATATTCTAGATTACATAATATTCTAATTCTAATAATATATTCAGTCTTTATCTTCAAGCAGTACTTTGACTTATCAACGAGCAGTACTTTGATATCCAGCAGTACTTTGATCTTTTATACCCCAACAATAATCAATTCGAAAGACCCATGTGCTTGTACCCACGAAGACACATATAATCGACCAATTAATAATTAATTTGATACGAGGAACCAATCATGTGTCTGATCCATGATTTACCATTAATGAGATGACGAGTGACAAAGAAAATATTCAAGGTTCCTTTAAAGCAATAACCGACCCATGTGATCATTGACCCAATTGAGAACAGAACCAATTAATTACTCCTTCTAATCATTAGTACGAGGATAATTCATTAACCAATTAAGATGCTATCCTCCATACAGAAAAGGACAACCTTGTGAAGATAATAATTATATTGCAATCATGATATGAGAGTAACCTATGATCCATTAATTGAGACAATAAATACCATTCAGGCACCAACACCGACCCATTAAAACCTTCATTCGAATACCCAATCACGAATCACCAAACTAGATCCACAAATCAGCTATTCGAGTAATGTATAACATCATACTGACCAATTTAATCTTGTCCCATGTTCAATTAATGACCGACTACTTTAATGAAACTTCGACCATTGAATATTAAACAAATCAGTACGAGGTTATGTGAATTTACCACCGATCCATTACTATCTAATTGCTCCAATCAGAATCGATAAAGAAGAATAATTAACGATTACCTCAACATCTCTTTTCATTGCTGCTTCTGTTCGACAACGTTTACCAGATCTGCTCCTTCTTCACAACTGCTATTTATTGACAACGAAAACCTTGATCAAACCCTAGATATCAAGAGCCCCCACTCTGATACCAATTGTTAAGAGTCGTTTAAGCCCATCTAGGATATAGCAATATAGATAATCACAGCGGAATAAGAACAAGAACACAATCAATATTACTTCAAGGTTTTCTTTATTGAAATAAAAATAAACTACTACTACTAATATACACACGCTATAATCGTGTGTCTAGACTCTCATTGAAAGAGTTTTCTATTGAATGGATGATTAAAATTAACGCCCTGCCTCCCTTTATATAATAGAGAGGCTAGGGTTTACATAAAAACCTAGCTTACTATGAAAGCTAACTAAATATTTAATATTAAGTCCCTATTGTTTCTTCCTTCTTCATTATTGCTTGTAGGTTTTGTAATCTTCAAATCTGCAATTCCCAACAGTCTTAGCATAATTCTAACCTATGTTATATCTAGAGGCAATAGTAATAGTGGGCAATCTACCCTAGAGGCAATAGTGAGGAATCTATCCTAAAGGCAGTTCGGGGATTCTAACCTAGAGGCAAGTCAATAATCTTAACCTAAAGGCAAGTCGGGAGTCTAATGGCAAGTTCGGGGATTCTAGTGGCACGGAGGACTTTTAGAAAAGTGGTTATAGTTTACGAAAATCCTTTTGTTCTCTATAACCGAGGCTCTGGTACCAATCTATAACACCCCCATTTTTCATAGATCGCAGCGGATTTAGAGTTGGGGTATTACTTCATGAAAAGAAAGACAAGATGATAGAAAATGACAAGAAAAGAGACGTTTTTGAAAAAGTTGTTATCATTCATTTATTCAACAGAGTTTTTACAATAAAAGATATACTTTTACCAAAGAGAGGTCCCTAAGATACGTTTTAAAGCAAAAACAGATGAATGATAACTATTATGGACGTCCTCATGTCTAGTTCTTCTCCGTGCCAAGGTTCCTAAAGAGCTCTGTTAATACAAATATCGCCTAAAAACGTTATTTATATTTTATGATCTTTGCTAAGTTTTGTTAACGACAAAGTATAAACTTTAGTTTTTAGTAAAACATGATTATAGCATAAAGTCTTGCATAACTAGACTTTATTTATATTAAACATAACATTGTCATATTTCTAAATATAGAAAATGTAACATGACATCATGACATACATCATAAGCATTTATGGAAAGATTTCTAAATCTAGAAGTTGACTTTCCATAAGATCTCTTACACATTTTGAAAGGATTCTTACTCAAACTATTGTGTGTTGACTTGAATAATCTTGATTTAACATTGCTAGATATGGAGAGATTTCTTAAAGCCTTTGACTGTCAGACCTGGCGGAACCCTGGAGACACAAGAGCGGAACCCTTGTTTTGGTTCCGCCGGATCCGCCAGGCCGCTGGCTTGGTTGGCTATAAATAGCAAGCCACTTGCAAGAAATCCATCATCACTTTTAGCCATACTTTGCATATAAACTCTCATTTAACTCATCTAACTCAGTAGCAACTCACTTGTGTGATTCTCTTATGTAGAAAGGAAGTTTACAAGTTCATCCGAGAAGTTACAAGTTTAAACTCAGCGTTGCAAGACTTGTTGGCTTTTCATTGTGTATGTAGAACCATAGAGGGGGGTTGAATACGGTTTCTTCAGCTTTTTAGATGTTTAAAAACTTTAAGCCAAGAAGAACACTAAGTGATTGTACAATAATCCAACAACCACAAATAAAACCAAAGTATATAAAGCAAGTAGAGAACACAACGATATATACTGGTTCGGGATGGGGGGTTTATACCATCCGTATGTCCAGTTACGAATCCACGAAACTATACTATTCCACTAGTATAATCCTTTCGGTGGACTACAAACCGTTACAAATCACTCCACCGATATTCACCAATATCGATGCTCACAAAGAAGGAGTTACTTCCCAACGGTATTCCGCCCTCGGAAACCACCCAAAAGAATCTCGCGATTCGACTTCACCTAAGGGTCACCAAGACCACAACCAAAACTTCCACCCGAAAGTATCAAACCCCAACTAGATCCCCAATGATCTAGGCTTGGTCACCAAGACACAAGACTTCCCTTACAAACAATTGAATGAATGAATGAATGTTTGTTTAATCAAGCCCTAACCTAACCTAGAGACTCGATTGTAATAAAAAGGGTAAGGATAAGAAGACCCTCGACACAATCACAAGAGTGGATTAAGTTCTTGAGATTCTTCCCTTGCAAGGAGATGTGTTCTTTCAAAGATGTTAGTGTGTTTAACTAAGAACACAAGAGAGAATAGAGAGATTAGAGAGAAAGAATGTAGAGAGAAAGAATAATGGCAAAGGGTGAGGAATACAAGAGGCAAGGGGGTTTTATAGGCCAAGACCCAAACTTGGGAAAATTTACCAAGGCTGGTGCGTCACCCACGTGTCAACGCGTGGGCAGCGCGCCAGGACTCTGTCATAAATTTCCCAAGTGTTGGGTGTTGGATCTTATAAATACCTATCCTTGCTAAACCCCTAATTGTACTTCACACTAAACCTTAACATTAATCAATCTAAGGTTTACCAACTCAAATAGCCAATTTGGAAAATGTTTTGTGAAGTGTTTATTAGAAAACCAAATACCAAGGGTAGAAGAGTAGAAAGGGTAATTTGGTAGGGGTAGAATGAGTATTCCTCACATGGCATTAATAGAAGAGAATATGCCATGGAATATTCCTCACTAGGGAAGAGTGAGTGAGGTTGGGTTAAGAAGTAACCATGGTTAGGTTAGAAGAGTATGTAGAGAATAAACCATGGTTAGGTTAAAGGGTATATCCAAGGGAATATTCTATCCTTGGTATGGTTAAGAGTTAACCAAGGTTAAATGTAGAGAACTAACCATAGTTGGGTTAGGAGAACCATGGTTGGGTTAAGAGAAGAATATCCAAGGGAATACTCCTTCCTTGGAGAGAAAGTGTGGATGTTGATGAGTTTTAAAGATGGGATGTGAAAGGGTGTAAGGAATATAAGAGTTGGATTGTGTGTGTAAGGGAATATGTAAGAGTTGGATGTGATGGGGAGCCTAGTGTGTGTAGAAGGTGAAATGGTTGTGAGTAGTGTATGTATTTTGAATGTAAAGGTATTAGGAGTGTAAGATATGGGTTGTATAAGGATGGGATGTGTATAGGTATGAGTTGTATATGTAAAAGGTATAGGTGAAGTATGTGTAAGTGTGTGTGAAGAAAGGTATGTGAGTCGAGTGTGTATATTTTGAAAATAAAGTTGTGTGTATGTGAGTATGTAGAAAAGAGTGTATAAGTGTATAGGGAAGTATATGTATGTGTGTATAAGAAAGGTGTATGGGAAGTTGGTAAAGTATGGGAATATTGTGTGGGAGTTTGTGTGGAGACAAAGGTACACTTTGTAAGGAGGTGTAAGGGAATATTGTAAGAGGTTGTTGGAAAGGAGATTTGATGGTTTGACTTTTGTAAAATGAGATTAAGAAGAAGATTAAGAAAGATTAGTAAATAATATAATTGTCATTGAGAAGAAAAGGTTTAGACAATTAAGATTATAAGTTGAGAAAATCATAGGTTACTTATAAGTCCAAGTAACACAACGTCGAGAATTCATAGTTTCATAACTCGTGACTTTCCACGACTCGACGTACTCAACTAACACCTTGATACAAACAAGTCAAGTGTTTTGCCTTGATGTAAAGCATAACCCATGCGGGTAAAGATGCGTTTACGCAAAGAGACCTTTGACTTAGTTTGACCAATAAAGGAGTAAACCCGTTACGTGATTAGAGAAGACGTAAGCACGGGATATGAGCATATGGATGCTTTCACACGACGTTACGTGAAATATATAAGCTTCCTAAGTTTAGAAAAGCCTTGGCTAGAGGCGAGAGTTAGAAAACATGAGTTGGCGTTTTCCCGTAGTGGGTGTTTTAAAAGTTGGATCTCTCTAATCCCAAAACTCGTTTCGAGTGTTCTCAATTATGCACATAGTTCATACCTGTATTGAAAGATCCACATTTGTCGGTTAAGGGGAAAGCCGACTTTCAAAATTCGTCCCGATATTCGCAAATGCCTGGCGCGTCACCCAAGCAATGAAGCGTGTGTGGCACGTCAGCAGCAGACATGTGAGACGGGGAATTTTGGCTAACGTTTGTTATTTTATGTGTTTCGATGGTTTATTTGTCATCATTAAAACATTAGGATATCTTGATCATGTTGCCTCAACAATCTCACCCTTTTTGATAATGACAAATAAAAACCGAAAGCAAATAAATTACAAAACTTAGCGAAGACAAAGCGCGCATTTGGTGTAGCTTGCGTCTTGACCTTGCCTTGTAATATGGTGAAGCCTTTGTCTCTAACTTGAATAGGTCTTCACACGCTCTTGCTTTCTTTGCTTTCTTTCTCCCCCTTTTGTCGAATCAAAAAGGCGGGACTACCAATCAAGCCAGGTTTCGAACTTGGGCCTATGGGATAAATGAGCTAGCTTGTATGTGCACCCGAATGTGCTCCCCCTTGAACATAGCTCCCCCTAGATCGTTGCCCCCCCCCTTGTTTTAAGGCGGGGATTCATGGGTCAAGAGCCTTACCTATGTGGTGGCCTAGCTACATAAAACACAACAACATGCAACAACCAAGAAAACGTCTCACATGTGAAAGTCCAAGATGGGTTAGGTGACCATTTGGATACTTGCAACATGGGTTAGTGCACAAGAGTATGTATACAAGATAGAGCATACAACAATAGATAAATCCTAATACACAATCATTAACCATAGAGAACATAATAATGTTTCAAGCATGATATAACATGCTATGCAAATACAAAGATTATTCAACAAACATAGATCCTAGATGTCCATGATGCAACATACATAAAACAAAGTCTTAAGAGATCATAACCATCAAACACAAATAGATCAAAGATCCTTGCAAGGCATGTAGGTGGCCCAACGAGTGATGAAATTCTTTAGAACCCTGAACTTCGACCGGCTCTCACGACGTTGACGTTTGGTAGCTTGGTAGGTTTTGTAAGCAAGTCGTTCGTGGGTTGGCAAGGAGGCCACATCATCAACCTCTTCATCCTCACTGATAATGTCTTTCGAAGCATTCCATGCACGCTCATCAAACATCTCATTAACCATATATTCCATTTGTCCAATTGGATCCATGGAAGCTTGTTGAGATGTGGAAGCAGTGTTTGCAGGAAGCTCAAGGTCAACATCGGCTCGATCAAGACTATTTGCGTTGAAGTTGGCAAATGATGGTTCTAACACCTCACAATCGGGCCAATCCCCAGCATGGTCGGGATGTTCAGTTTTGATGTGCTCAAACAATGTGGTGAGAAGGCGAGCATAAGGAATCAATCTCTTGTTTCCACTAAGCTTATCCATTCTTTTTGCCATGAAGTATGCAAAGTTGAATGGTGTTTGGGTCTCAATGCAATAAAGCATATACCCAACAACAATGGAGACGTTTCCCCTTGCTCCCAGTTTCACAAACACGTTTGATGTCAAAACATATTCCCATGCATGGAGCTTGTCGCGCAATTTTGATTGAGCCCAATGAAGATCGGCCCCGTCATTACATTGATATTGAGGCTTGAAGATGGTGTTTTGTACATTCTCCGCATTGATCCTACCCTCTTCGGAAGGGTGATAGATACGGTACTTCTTGAATTCTCTTGTCTCCGTTGAATCGGTGTAGAGCATGATTCCGTTTGAGTTGATTCCAAGAACATTTCCAAGCTTTTCAAAAGACCATGTATAGTTATGACCATACATTTGGAAGTTGAGAGTAAGTTCGGCGGAGTTGAATTGATAGCGAGCATAGAACTCTTGAATGTGACGAGGATAAATCGCGGGAGGTAGAATAGCAAATGGCAAGCAACCCGCATTTATAAAGGTTTGTCTAAGCCCCATCATTCGAATGAAGTCTTGGTCACAATAACGTCCTTCATGATAGGCACGGTTTTTAAATGGTTTGTAGACATTGACACCACGAGCACATCGGACCTTTTTCATGAATTGCTTAGTATCACGTCGTTCACCCATTGTTCCTATCAAAATAACACATAGTCAGTCTCGTAAAAACTTTTGGGTTTCCCTCGAAAATTCAAGATTTTGAAATTTTTTAAAAGAAAATATGTGTTAGTTACATATAGACTCATAATATGTCAAAATCCACAAAGTTTATTTGTAAAACACACCCAAAAATCATATCTCAACTTTATCAAGAGATTTTTTGAACAAATTTTGCCATAGTTTCCCTTGTAATTAGAACTTTTGCACATTAATTTTTCTCAAAAGATACATGGGAAATCCCTAGGACTAGTTTTAATTACCTAATGAGTATATGAGAATAACATAATATAACTCACAAATAAAGATAGAATAATTGAGATCAAGACATACCAAGATCTTCAAGAAAGGAGAAGGTAGAGTTGAAAGAAAATGGGATGTGTGTGTGTGTGTGTGTGTGTGTGATAGGGGGTGGCACAAGAAAAAGAGGGGAAGAGGAAAAGAAGATTTTATTGATGTGGTGGCCCAAGAATATGATGTGGTCCAATGAGAGTGACTTGAGAGAGATTGCCTTAGGATAAGATGAAATGGGTAGAATATGTTGTTATTATATTTATTGTGGACCACCAAGTATGAGTTAACAAAGAACTAATCCTTGTTTGTTGGTTCGGATATTACAAATCATATTTGTAATTTTGAGTACAACTCAAATTAGAAACCAACTTGTTGAAATAAGCAATTTTATTCCCAATGTTCTATCATTCCGAGACCTAATCTAAGGTAATTATACGTTTCGCATTTAAAGGGTTTTGTTAATATGTCAGCAACGTTGTCTTTGGAGGCAACCTTTTCCAAAAGGATATTCCCTTTTTGAACGTTGTCACGTAAAATGTGGTGACGGATTTCGATGTGTTTCGTTCGTGAGTGGTGGACGGGATTTTTACTTAGGTCAATGGCACCTTTGTTGTCACACAATACAAGAACATCTTGTAAATGAATATTGTAATCACTAAACACTTGCTTCATCAATAAAGCTTGTTGACACGCCCTTTCGGCTGCAACATATTCAGCTTCGGTAGTGGATATTGCTAAAGCCGTTTGTTTCTGAAAACTCCATTGTGTTAGACATTCTCCTACAAAGGTGCATACACCACTAGTACTTTTTCTATCAATGTAGTCGCCGGCGTGATCGGAGTCGGTGTAAATACTAATTTCAATGCCCGAGGCTTTTAGGTACCAAAAACCTAGATAAGGTGTGCTCTTTATGTATCTAAATATCCGTACTACGGTCATGTGAGATTCCTTGGGGTTCTCTTGAAATCGTGCACATAAAGATACACTAAACATGATGTCGGGTCTACTAGCGGTTAGGTGTAGTAGATTACCTAACATACATCGATATTTAGAGCTATCAACCAAAACTCCTTCCTTGTCCAAGGTAAGTTTTAGATCGGTTGTCATTGGCGTTTTGATGGACTTAGCATTTTCATGATCAAATTTTCTAAGAGACTCTCTTAAATATTTTGATTCATATATGAATATGCCATTGTCACTTTGTATGATTTGTAGGTTAAGTATAGACTTAAGATCTCCTAAGACATTCATATTAAATTTGTCATGCAGGCACTTAATGAATTCGTCATGCAATGTGTCACACCCCCAAAAATGGTTTGCAGCGGAAAGTAAGGCTTTTGGGGTGAAACTCAATTGGTACCACAACACAAGTGCAAAGAACGGTTTTCATCTTAGTCATTTAGAATAAAATTGTTTAACAAAAACGTTGAATTTACATTGTTAAAAGTAATGCGGAAGTAGGCCCTCAAAATAGTTAAAACGATCCCCAAATGAACATCAGAGTCTTCTATGACCATGCCATGCCCTGCCAAAAACCTCCAGTAGCGTGCCATTGCTTAATACCTGAAAATACATGCTAAAACGTCAACACGAGGTTGGTGAGTTCATAGAGTTTAATGAAAATGAATTGCATTTGAATGAAGATATCCCAGCAAAGGCATTGTAAATCCACTCAGTTCCAAGTCCCGCTCATACAAGACTTACAACCTGTGTGTTTACAACCCACTGCCAAATATATTTTGGTTTGTGTAAACAAAAGCAATATGTGGACCAAGAATCAAAGATAAGTGTAGCAATGTCGCTATATAAATGTAAGAGTGATAATGCAGCCATGGCGATGTCGCCATATAAATGAATCTGACCATAAGCAAAACGCTTAAATAGTTTATCGAACACAGTTTCATAGCACCAGTTTAGAAAAGAATATTGATTGCACTAAGTTCAAGGCACCGAAAAGGTTTTCTAGCTATATGTAGGAGGTTACGCTCCCAAGTAATGTAGGTAATCACATACCTATGGAATGTAGGTAATCACACATACCTATGAAATGTAGGTAATCACACATACCTACCCGACGCAAAAGTGGCATGAAAACCCGTATGGCAAGTCGAACGCGCGACTTCAAAATGGTGATCCATATGCATGTCCTCAATGATGCTAATTACCTGAAAATACATTGTTAAAACGGTCAACATAAAGTTGGTGAGAAATCACTAGGTTATAAATAGTTGTTATAACGAAACCACAAGTATAATCAGTATGAGCATAAGTCACATACAAATGAAGTAACAGATCCAGGCCTTAATGCTCATGACCCGAAACTAGACCCCAAATGCAGATGGCCCCTCAAGGAAGAGTGTATGGCGCACTCTAAATATGATAAAATGAAAATGCATCCGCATACGGACGTTGGTATGATCCAACACGGATGGAGGCGTCACCCTCGAATAGATCATATCCACTCACCCTCCGCCTTTATAGTATAATTAACGGTCCATGATAATAGAGGGGATTGCAAATTAGGCATATGAGGTAGCTTAACCTATTGTACAATGAATTTGACTACTTGGTTTGGCGTATATAGAAATGATTGCAATGTACTTCTCCGCCCCGTGGGATTCTGAAAAAGCAATTAATAAATGTAAAAACGAGGGCTATGAACAAGCTCACCTCCAAGTGATGATGTAAAGTACCTCGGATTAGCTTATGAAATGATCGGCAAGCCGAAACCAAGAAATACTTGACAATACTAGGTGCAGCGAACAAGCTAGGCCGCAACCTAATCAATGAATGTATGTTACTACATGAGATCCTATGAAATGAATGATGCATGAACATCGTAGGCATGTACCTATAGCACCTCGATACTGTTGAAAATATAGTTGTGCGTCGAAATTCAATGTTGGTTAACACTTGGTAAAGATATGTAGTCATAGTGTAGTACGCAAAACTAGTTGCAACGTAAGCCTGTATATTTATGATAATATATAGAACGGTGTAGGCACGTGTGTAGACGGTTACGGAGAGCGCTTGAAAAGAACATCTATGTAGTCGGGTTGAGTGACTTGGATGACAGCGGAACTCTATGGTTACTGAAAACGGCCCCTTCCAAGTTTAGTGGCATGAAAACTATACTGTAGTAGGCGAAATATAGCATCTCTAGCGATTAAAAGGCTGTCCCAAAAACAATAAGTATATACTTTATCATGTTTAAAAAACGTGAATTAACTTGTCGTTATAAGCTCGCTTTTCTAAAGCGTTATTTATATCGCAGGCGGTTTCATAAAAACATGTAGGCTCAATTATTTTTAGTAGTCCGGCTTAGCTAGGTTACCGTGTAAACGACTCCATTTTTGCCCCAATAAAAGGCTGCCGCAACAGCAACGTACATTTTCTGAAATAACCTTTCCTCGTCGATTAGACTTTGGAAC
>LBNU01017823.1:55478-71284 GCA_014162995.1 Artemisia annua
TTAAATGCTCCTTGGAATGTTTGCTAGTTTTTGGGCCGCGTCTTGGTTGTTGAGAGAGCATATGAATAAAACCGAAGTTCTTATACATTTGTCCCTGTGTGCGTGGAGGGTGCCTATCGTCAACTTTTGTGAAGCGAGCTCCGAGAGCTAAGAAAGACAACATTGTGCAGAAGCATTTAAGCTTCAAAAGTGAGGGCCCAGATCCAAAGCATATCACACCGACGGTGGACAGCCGTGTATCGCTTTCTGTGTGTGAGGAGTTAGTAAAAAAAAGCGACCGGGCAAGGTGGGTTTGACTGGATCAAACCCAGTTTTAATTAAACGTATGGGTTTTTTTTGTTAGGCTTTAGACAAGTGTTGGCCAAGATAAATAACAAGGGGTTGGGTTTTTTTTTTTTTTCTATTTTTTTTTTTTTTTTTTTTTTTTCTTTTGGTTTAATAATAATAAGGGTCCGTTTGTATAATAGAAGTGAAAACCATAGGGACCAAAATTGTAAACTGCAAAAACTTGAGGGGCCTGAAATGTTACTTTCCAAAGTAGTTTACAAGGACCAATCTTGCCTCATTTTATAACCCAAGGACCATAAATGTAATTTTCTTCCAATTTAAAATTTCTAGGACCATTTGTGTCATTTTTCCAAACTCGAGGGACTAGTGTTGTCATTTTTGCAAATTTGAACTTCAAGGGTAAAATTTGTCATTTCATGATTCCTGGGGGACTATTGTTGACTTTTCTTTAAAATATTTTATCCAGGGAGTATTTCTGATAATCTTTGAAAGTTCAGGGACTGAAACTGCCAATTTTGCAACTTTGTTCGTGTTTCATCAATTTTTAATTGTTTTGCACCTGAAACACATAAAAACACATTCCAATGATATTTGTAACATTTATATGGTCATTTGTGTGCTTTTGGTCGTTTTTGTGGGTTTAACAATGTAAAATATATGTGTATTTAGACACATATCACTTTCCACTTGGATTAATTGAACGCTCAATACTGCTCTTAATTCTTTTTCGCGAACCCTTAGTACTAACCTGTTTTGGACCAAAAAACAAGACAATAACAATTGGATGACCAAAAAAGATGTTGAACAATTAATGAACCTATCATAACTGATGAAACTATGATAGCTGATGAGCCTAAAATAACACAGGATAACACATGACTATATTTGCTGAACCTATGATAACAGATGACTATATTTGATGAACCTATGATAACTGATGAACCTATGTTAAAAACATAAATAGATTAACATCTGATATAAATTAAGTATTAACCTGCTTTGGAACATTTACAATTGTCTCTTCTGGTTGCGACACACCAAGAATAGAAGCAATCCTATCTCGTTTATTAGTCTTTGTAGGTATAGGAACATCAGCATCTGCCTTCGCCATTAACTGAACCTGATGATCTCTAAACTTTTGTAGTAGCTCGGGATCATTTGCATAACGATTCACGCAATACTCAACTGAGCTGAATATCTCACGCGAGATCATATCAGGACTGTCGCCGGTGACTTGAATGACTGATGGAGGTGGTAATGAATCTTTTGACCAACGCTTAAGCACATATTTCTTTGGAAAGTTTTTAACATTTGAAAACCGAAGAACATAAAAGATATGACGACATAAAAGTCCATATGACTCAAAACGTTTGCACGAACACTGATAAAAATCTTCAGCTGGTTTACACAAAACCTGAAAAAAAAGGAAGTAGTACATACAGTGGCTGAGTACAAAAAACTGATGAATAAAAACTAATGAAAAAACTGATTAAAAATAACTGATGAAACAAAACTGTCTCTATAAAAAGATGTTATCTCATAAAAAAAGTCATACAGTGGTTTCCCTTTCACTATAAGATATCGCCTAGAAATCTGCTCATCTTTACCAGTATCTTTTATAACATATTTTTTTGCCAGAATCAACATCCGAAACACTAACCGACATACATGAAATCACAAAAGCATAAATCTCAGTTTGAACATCAAAGAAAATGGACCGAGTGTATAATTTTGAGGCCTCCTTCTCTATCTGAAGTTCTGTGTGCATATCTTGAATAATATATAGACTGTCATGATCATTTTTATGTTGAGCAAATCTTTGACAACCCACCACACTATCAAAATGATTATAGAACTCCCATAAAGTCAAATCAATACTTGTCAAGTGACCGTAGGCATTTTTTTCACTCTCAGACCTAGAAGAAGTATGCATCAAACCCGAAATCAACTTATCCCTATAATAGGCTGGAATCCATTTATGCCTCCAATCATACATATCAGAAAGCCATTTGTGACTCTTCAAATCGAAATCAACTAACAAACGCTCCCACAAAGCCTCAAACTCTTCAAGCTCTATTCTATCAGTCCAAACAATATCTAATATTCTTCTTTTAAAAGTTACATCTTTAGCTAACTCAGGACCAACCTACAAATTCAAGATCAAATTTAAATGATGGACAAAACTCACTGATGAACATTATTCTATAAAACTAACTGATAAAAGAAAAAAATTTGATGGGTAAAAGCTAACTGATGAACATAAGTAACTATTAAACAAAAATAATTAAAAATACAAATTGAGGAATATACCTTTGAAGTCAACTTCTGCATGGTATGCCACATGCATAATCTGTGACGAGATAAGGGGAAAACTGTCTCTATAGCAACTTTCATTGATCCGTCTTGATCAGTCACAATAACCTTTGGTGCTCGAACAAAGGCTCTTTGAAAACATTAAAGCAACCAAATGTAAGATTCTTTAGTTTCTGACGACATCAAGGCAGCTCCAAATGTAACACAATGATTGTGATTTTCGATCCCAGTAAATGGTACAAACTATCAAAAATAAATGATAAACATTAGTATATAACCGATGAACCATTATAAGATAACTGATGAACCATTTAAATTCAGTACATTTCAATCGCATCGGCTTATAACAATCAAATACAACAACTTTAAAAATTTTGTTTAAATGTTTCTAGCTTCAAATGTTTCCCCAGAAATGGTCGTTGGTGACTGTGCGTAGTTTGAATCTCATCGATAATCTTAAACACACATAAACTGCCAGAACAAGATGATGGGCAACGCGAATTAACTTTTATACCGATGAACATCATCTTGTTGCGGCGAAGTTTGTGTGTGTTTGAGCTGATCGATGAGTTTCAAAAGCTACTCACACTCACCCAACGACCATTTCGGGGAAACAATTCAAGCTAGAAACATAACCTATTTACATTCATTTCTAAAGTATTTATAGATAACAAAGAGATAAAGAGATAATATAGGTGGGGTACAATCAAATTAAATATCTATCTTATCTAAAAATACTGATGAACTTATTACTTAAAAGATGTTCATCAGTTGAAAAATAAAAACATATATAAAATGAACTTACTTATCAGTCCTGAATGTAGCATCAAATGACATAACATCGCCAAAAGCATAACAATTCCTTTTTGTGTACGCATCGGCCCAAAAAAGATTCGTCAATGCGTTATTCTCACTAGTTTGATACTCAAATGAAAAATTAGGAAGAAAATCCTTCTTTTTCATTAACATCTCAACTAACATCTGAGCATCATTCTTACCAATGAAATCAAGCATATCTCTCCTATAGTTTTTACAATCAATCGAACTAACCCCAACAAAATCATAGTCCCCATAAATCTGCCTAAGTAAATGGAAACCCTTCACTGAACCAAGATTCACTTGCGATGCTTGATATAGAAAAACTTGCTGAATATAAGAAACATCACGAGACGAAACCAGAAAAACGCTATCTTCCTGACTCACTAAGCTATGGTTATGACCCTCAATGAATTCATAACACCAATATCCTCCTCCTTCAACATACCTCACACGTAAAAGAGCCTTACAATCAGTACGCTTTGACGGATGTTTCCTATCTTTCGACTTTGGTCCAACTTTCTTTGGGGCAGGATTTGTACCTTCGTTGCTACAAACAAAATATTTCAAATCCAGATTATTGTCCTTATTCTTTTTAGATTTATATACTGTTGACCTAAACGAATCTCAAAACCAGCTCTTTTTGCATAATCTTTGTAATACTTATAACTTTATAAGCCTGCTCCAGAGAATGATACATCATACCTGTTAGCATTAAAGAAATATAAAAAGAAGTGATGGTCATTCTCGTATTTGTAACTTTGTAATGTGTCGTAGAATATGTAATAGAATAGTCAATGGGCTCGTGGATTGGGATAAGCTAATAGGTTAGTAGTTTAAGTAATGTTAGCCTTTATATTTAATGTAATAGACAAGCCCAATCCAATCCATACTAAGCCCATAGAAAGCCCATGTGGCTTATGTGATAGAAGTATAAATACATCTAAATGTCCCCATTTGGAGGTGTGCCTTGAGAATGTATTGTGTGTGTTTTCTAGTGTGAGAAATATATTGCAAGTTCCATTTACTCTCTCTCTCTACACCATCATCTCTTTTGTGTCACCAAGCTTATAAGTGTGTGATATTGATAATACTATTGGGTCATAACAAGTAGTATCAAGAGCCTAATGATGATTTAGGATTTTGTTTTGTGTCAAAAATCTTGTTTTTGGAAAAAAGTTTTGTTCGTATTTTTTTTTCTTCTTCACATCATTAGCAATGTTTTGAAAAAATATATCATCTTTCATTGGTCATTTCTTTCTTCACGTGGGTGGGGTATTGATGACATCTTACGATGATCTATATTTGTTGGAATTGAATTTAGGTGGAATCTTTTATGTTAAAAGTTTTTCTGAACAAAATATTTTTGTGTTTGTCTTTTTTAGGCCAAAAGGTGTTCACTTTAATAGTATAAAAATTAAAATTTTTATGTTACTTTTTATGTTTTAGTGTTGAATTTTGCAAAATTTTGAGCCTAAAAATTTGAAAAAATTGTGTTTTTGATCTTGTTTTGAAAAAAAAGAGGGTTTTGTTGTGATAGCTAATTTTCCAAGACTTTTCTTAGCAACGGTTGTGATAGTGTTGTGATAGCGCTGTGATAGCAAGGGTTTTGTTATGATAGTGTTGTGATACTTATTGTTGTGATATTGTTGTGATACCAAATATTGAGAGACTTACGTTACCCACGATTTTACAAAAGAAAACTCTGCCAAAATTTAAAAAAAATTGCGATACGAGAATATTCTGTGATCCAAGAATTTCTTGTGATACGAGACTATCGTGCGATACGAGACTTTGTTGGGGTATAAAAGAACAAATACTGCTGGANAAGGGTTTAAAATGTAAATTTGGTTAACTTGAGGGTTTAAATAGTAAATTATGTTAAATCATGGATGACTTGTATAAATATTATAAACTTGTTATATTTTCATAATTAACCTTCAACTTTAGTATATTTCATAAGTAAACCCTAATTTTTGGAAAGTTGACATATTAAACCCTAAACAATCATAGTAAGTTAAAACAAACCCTAATCCCATAAATAAATGTATTTCATAACTCAAATCAATCATAATGTTGATACTTTCTATTTTTGGAAACCTGCTATTTTTGGAAACTTACTAAATAAGGAAACTTTCTAAAAAATGGAAACTTACTAATTCTGGAAACCTGCTAAAAATAGAAAGTTACTAAATATAGAAACCTGCTATATATGGAAAGTTACCTAAAATAGAAAGATAACTTAAATCAGTAATCTGAATTATAAGAACCGACCAGTAATTCTGTCTTCTACTCCTTTAGGTGCGAAGAAGGAGTGATCTGACCCTATCAGTAATTGCCATCTTTGTTCTGTTTGCTTGCTTTGAATAAGGTACAGATATTCTGACCTTTTCAGTAAAGGTTTCTCTTGATTTCTTCTCTTTTGATCTTTTATTCTGTTTAGGGTTCCCTATGCCATTGCTATGAAACCCTATTTTGTTTCTGAACCTTTTGCTATGAACCTTTCCTGTCTGAACTTTCTGATTTTGGACCTTCTGATTTGGACCTTTTGATATGACTATATGATAACTTATGATCTGTGTCATTTTATGACATTCTGTTGACCTATTTCTGTTTGACCTATTCTGTTTGACCTAGTTTAGTTTGACACCCGAGCCAAAGTTTGTTTCACTAGGCATGGGGGTTCCATGTCCATGTCAGTGATGCACCTCTGACATGACTCTAGGGCAGAGGAGTGATGTTCTGTCACGTCCCCTTTTCTGTGGCCAGTCTGTTTTCTGTGGGGGCGTGTGGATGCATCCTAGATCTGTTTCTGTTTGTCTGTTATCTGTATCTGGTGATTGATGCTGCGTGCATGCACGTCCTTCACAACCCTGGTAGGACTCCCCTACACATTATTATTATTATCTGGTAGGTATCCCCTACATATGTACTACTAAGATATGACTATATTGAAGGCATTATTTGAAGGCAATCATATCTGTTATATCTGTTTTGGGCTCGTGGTAGATAACTAAACCTTACTCTATTCTTTATGATGGTTTCATTATTACCCTTGATTACACATCTGTTATTTCATTTACACCTTATTCTGTATTCGTTTCTGTTTCGTTATTACTTTGTTGTTATATCTGTTCACTGGGCTTTTTAAGCTCAGCCGCGTTTCTTTTCTTCCGCGGCAGGTATCTAAGCTAGGAGCTGGGTTGCTTATGGGTTTGAGTGCTGAGTGGACTTACCTAGAGATCTTAGCATGGATATGGACATGATGTTTTAGACTTATTTTGCTACATTATTTCTGTTGGATATTTTTCCGTTTGGAACTTATGTAATTCTGTTGGATTGTTACTTTCGTTTGGAACTATGTTTGATAAGTCTTGTTGACTTATCCTTTGATTATCTATGATATGATTTCCGTTTGTTTATGCTTATGCTTATGTAACTCTGATATGGCAACCATTATTGTGACACTTTTACCCTTTGTCGGGTCGGGGGTGTTACAATTTATGGTAATTCAGCAGCGACAGGTTTGTAACGACGGATGGTCACCGGACCTGTAGAGCTTAGCTATGACCTGTGAGGGATTGGGTAGACATTTAGTTTCCTTCTGCGCACTTTGTTTTACCGTTACCCTATCCGTCGTTTCGTTTTGCTATTTTTCAACTCATTCAGATGGTGACCACACGCAGAAATGGTGAAGGGGATGGTCCCGACTTTGAGGCCATGATCAATGCTGCATTGGCCAATGCTCTTCCTAACCTTTCCACTGAACTTAGGACCCAGATTTACAATGACATCCGGAACGGTGCAGGTTCATCAGGTGGTAATGGTGGTGGTGGTGGTCCACCTACCACAATTTCTGGTTGGATTAAGGAGTTTAACAAGCTGAGACCACTTGCTTTCCGATCTGCTGCTACCTCCGCTGAAGCAGAAGATTGGATTACTCATATGGAGAAGCTATTCCAAGTTCTGGGATGTCCTGATAACTTTAAGACCCGTTTGGCTGCGTTCAAACTAGAAGGGGATGCTCTGAGCTGGTGGACAGCTCATCTTAAGACTCAGGCAGGAGGAGAGGCTTATGCGGATACTTGTACTTGGGCCACTTTCCACGAGATATTCTATAACAGGTACTTCCCGGTGTCCGAACAACAGAGGTCTGAGAGAGAGTATGGTTCTATTTACCAATTGGATAGGGAGAATTCTGTGGAGTACATGCAGAGGTTCATGAGGCTGGTGAGTTTTGTGGGGCCCGTGGCTGGTGATGCTCAGAGACAGGCCAGGCATTATAAGTGGGGGTTGAAGAGATGGGTTTTGGATAAGATTTTTAACACAGATTATGCGGATGTTGCTCAGGCTTGTGCTGCAGCTCGCAACATTGAACTGCTGCACGAGAGTTGGCCTTCTAATAAGAGGGACAGGGATGGAAACCGGATTCAGCATAGGGGACAGGGGTCGGTCTAGCCAGGTTGAGGAGCATAGAGGTCGATCTGACCAGGGTCAGAGTTACAGGGGTCAGCAGGGCAGAGGGCGACAGGATTCGCGTGGTTCAGGTTCTTACGGTCAGAGGGGTTATGACAGACCAGAGGAGTGTAAGACTTGTGGAAAGCGTCATCCCGGGCAGTGCAACAGGGTTACAGGAGCTTGTTTTATTTGCAACCAGGTGGGACATATGGCTAGAGATTGTCCGAAGTCTCAGGCTAAGGGCCACAGCAAGAAGGCAAAGGAAGGAGATCGTGCTCGCGACTGATTTCTTTTCGTTCCTTTCATTTTAATACTAGACTTTGTTTTCAATTCCGTTTTTCACTCATGTGATTGGATCTTTTAATAAGTTTTTCTTTGGATATTTCGTTTCAACGTATGACCGTCAAGACTTTTGTTGGAATTTTGAAAACTTTGATGTGGTTGTTCGTCATGATAGATCTGTTTGTTTCTGTTGTTTATGATAAGTTTCGTTTCTGTGAAGTTCCATCGATGAGGATTATTTCGATAAGAGAAGTATCGTCATGTTGCTATTAAGTTGCTTATTCACGACTTGAGATAAAGTATGGTCATCATGATGGTATACTCATGTGATGCTGGTATTATGGCGGTCGCGAACATGATAATGCTTACATCATATGACGTACCCTCATTGTGAGCATAGGATATTTCATGAAGTGTTTGAGAAGCATTAGATCTCTGGTAATTGGGTTACTCGCGACTAGTAAGACAGTTAAGATCCATTCTACCCTCCGTCTATTCTACCTTCGTCGTTCGATATCTAAATACGGTGGAATTCTCGTCACATGCTCGTTGATCGCTGATCATTTGAAGTCTTCTATCATTGAATTTCTGTACCCAATCTATTTTCTGTTAGTACTTGCGAGGAGCACTGTAGTCATCTGCTACGTGTATCTGATCGTTAAATCGACTTTTGATTCGCCCTGGAAAGATACAAGGTTGTGAACTCTGATAAGAAAAGTTTGTCTGTGAAATCTGAAGAAGATTTTCTGAGTTAGGAATACTTCTGTAATCGGAAGGCTCTGTGTTCGTTTCGTTCCGACGACTTCTATAATCTGATTCATTCCGTTTGAGTCTTTCCATGTGCATACTGTATTACACGTTCATTTCGTTTCCATTCCGTTCTCGTTTCAATTTCACGGACGAAATTTATTTTTAGAGGGGAAGAAGTTGTAATACCCAAAATTTTAATCTTGGGAAAATTACCAAAATGCCCCTAGAATTTTAAAAAAATTAAATAAAAACTATAATAAACTATAAAATAAATTCTAAAACACTACCAATGTCTAAACTATGGATCCTAATAATTTTTATAAGTCCAAAATAAATTCTAAAGCCCAAAATAAATATATATAGGCCACGCCTATAATTGTTACTAGTCCAAAATAATTTAAGTCATGTACAAAATAATTAAATTAAAAGAAAAGAAATAATAAGAGATAAGAATAATCACAAATAAAATTTGGAAAGGATAATAATTGATTTGGTCCTTAATTTCCTTCCCAAAATTCGGCCTAATTGTGATCCCATATCTTTTGTACACCGAAAACTTCTTCTCTCATTTTTTTTATATACCGAATAAAAGAAACAAAACCCTAAAAACTCTCCCTAAATTCCATTCGATCCTATGCAATTTTCTGGAGGTTCTACATAATTTTCGTGGCTTCTACAAGGCTTAAACAACATCAAAAAAATAGTGGTTCGAATTTTGGAGGCTTGTGTTCTTGTGTGTCGAATTTTGTTCAAAAACAAGGTAAAAACCCATTCTGAACCATTCGATCCTTTATAATTTTGTTTTCCGTTTTCCCTGAGTTCCTTACATCATATATGATCTGTGAAAAATGATTTCAAGGTCTTGGGATCAGTCGTGTGCTCGTGGGAATTTCTTGGTGTCGTGGTGTTCGCTTAAGGGCCAAAATTCGTTAAGCTTGTTCCACATGTCCAATATTCGGTCTGGTATTTTTCCCATGTTTCTTACATCATATGAGACTCAAATAAAACAATAAACACGAATCATTCATGCTCTATAAGTCATTTGCGAATTAAACCTTAAAAACGTGATAAAACTCTAAATAATTCGATACTAATTTTCTGAGCATGAACACTATTTTTCGTGGACTCTATATAATATATATGAACTCAGAAAAATACAAAATTTAATTGTTGAAGCTTGAATCATGTTTTGTGGATTTATTTCTTGGCGTTAAAATAAAAAGAAAAGAATAAAAGAAAACCCTAAACATATCGATCTAGGGTTAGGGTTTAGAACATGATATCTGGTCATTATGATGTTTTTAAGGTTGTTAAAAATGATGGTGTAATGATTGGAGATTAAAACTAGGGTTTGTGATAATTTTATGTATATCGAATTAAAAATAAAAACATAAGGGCTGTTTCGTAATTTTATAAAACTTGTGGATATTTTTGTAACATGTCTAAATCAGGTACTAAACATGTAAAAATATTAAATAAGGGCCATATGTGTTAAATTTGTAAATTAAAGGATTAAAAAGATATATTTATATATTTACTATCCGATTTATGTTTAATTAAATTTGAGGGACTAAAAGTGTAAAATCTGGAAACTTGAAGCCATTTTGAGTAAATAATAATATTAAGAATGTTTTGTGTAATTTTGAGTATTTATGGGCCTAGTGTGTAATGATTATGCAATTATGATTTAATTAATAAGTTTTATAAACTTAAAGGGCTAATTGTGTAAATTCTGAAATCTGAGGGGCTGAATAGTACTATACATAAACTCTAAAGTGATAATCTGAAATTTGGTAAAATAATATGCTTGTTTGGTAAATATGGAATTCTTTTGGACTTAATTGTAAATTATATGTTTATAAGGATTTAAATGGTAATTAATACATGTTAAGGGTTTAAAATGTAAATTTGGTTAACTTGAGGGTTTAAATAGTAAATTATGTTAGTTCATGGGTGACTTGTGTAAATATTATAAACTTGTTATATTTCATAATTAACCCTTAACTTTAGTATATTTTCATAGTAAACCCTAATTTTTGGAAGGTTGACATATTAAACCCTAAACTATCTTAATGAACTAAAACAAACCCTAATTCCATAAATAAATATATTTCATAACTTAAAGCAATCATAATGTTGATACTTTCTATTTTTGGAAACCTGCTATTTTTGGAAACTTACTAAATAAGGAAACTTTCTAAAAATGGAAACTTACTAATTCTGGAAACCTGCTAAAAATAGAAAGTTACTAAATCGGGAAAGTTACTAAATATAGAAATCTGCTATTTATGGAAAGTTACCTAAAATGGAAAGATAACTAAAATCAGTAATCTGAATTATAAGAACCTACCAGTAATTCTGTCTTCTACTCCTTTAGGTGTGAAGAAGGAGTGATCTGATCCTTTCAGTGTTTGCTATCTTTGTGTCTGTTTGCTTTTCCGAATAAGGTACAGATATTCTGACCTTTTCAGTAAAGGTTTCTCATGATTTCTTCTCTTTTGATCTTTCATTCTGTTTAGGGTTCCCTATGCCATTGCTATGAAACCCTATTTTGTTTCTGAACCTTTTGCTATGAACCTTTGCTATCTGAACTTTCTGATTTTGGACCTTCTGATTTGGACCTTTTGATATGACTATATGATAACTTATGATCTGTGTCATTTTATGACATTCTGTTGACCTATTTCTGTTTGACCTATTCTGTTTGACCTAGTTTAGTTTGACACCCGAGCCAAAGTTTGTTTCACTAGGCATGGGGGTTCCATGTCCGTGTCAGTGATGCACCTCTGACATGACTCTAGGGCAGAGGAGTGATGTTCTGTCACGTCCCCTTTTCTGTTATGTGATATGCGCGCTTTATGATATGATTATTATGGCCAGTATGTTTTCTGTGGGGGCGTATGGATGCATCCTAGATCTATTTTTGTTTGTCTGTTATCTGTATCTGGTGATTGATGCTGCGTGCATGCACGTCCTTCACAACCCTGGTAGGACTCCCCTACACATTATTATTATTATCTGGTAGGTATCCCCTACATACGTACTACTAAGATATGATTATATTGAAGGCATTATTTGAAGGCAATCATATCTGTTATATCTGTTCTGGGCTCGTGGTAGATAACTAAACCTTACTCTATTCTTTATGATGGTTTCATTATTACCCTTGATTACACATCTATTATTTCATTTACACCTTATTCTTTATTCGTTTTTGTTTCGTTATTACTTTGTTGTTATATCTGTTCACTGGGCTTTTTAAGCTCAGCCGCGTTTCTTTTCTTCCGCGGCAGGTATCTAAGCTAGGAGCTGGGTTGCTTATGGGTTTGAGTGCTGAGTGGACTTGCCTAGAGATCTTAGCATGAATATGGACATGATGTTTTAGACTTATTTTGCTACATTATTTCTGTTGGATATTTTTCCGTTTGGAACTTATGTAATTCTGTTGGATTGTTACTTTCGTTTGGAACTGTGTTTGATAAGTCTTGTTGACTTATCCTTTGTTTATCTATGATATGATTTTCGTTTGTTTATGCTTATGTATACTCTGATATGGCACCATTATTGTGACACTTTTACCCTTGTCGGGTCGGGGTGTTACAATATAGGTGGGGTACAATCAAATTAAATATCTATCTTATATAAAAATACTGATGAACTTATTACTTAAAAGATGTTCATCAGTTGAAAAATAAAAACATATATAAAATGAACTTACTTATTAGTCCTGAATGTAGCATCAAATGACATAACATCGCCAAAAGCATAACAATTCCTTTTTGTGTACGCATCGGCCCAAAAAAGATTCGTCAATGCGTTATTCTCACTAGTTTGATACTCAAATGAAAAATTAGGAAGAAAATCCTTCTTTTTCATTAACATCTCAACTAACATCTGAGCATCATTCTTACCAATGAAATCAAGCATATCTCTCCTAACTTTTGCTATCTGAACTTTCTGATTTTGGACCTTCTGATTTGGACCTTTTGATATGACTATATGATAACTTATGATCTGTGTCATTTTATGACATTCTGTTGACCTATTTCTGTTTGACCTATTCTGTTTGACCTAGTTTAGTTTGACACCCGAGCCAAAGTTTGTTTCACTAGGCATGGGGGTTCCATGTCCGTGTCAGTGATGCACCTCTGACATGACTCTAGGGCAGTGGAGTGATGTTCTGCCACGTCCCCTTATCTGTTATCTGTTATGAGCTCAATTATCTGTTTAGTATGGCCAATATTATTTCTGTGGGGGCGTATGGATGCATCCTAGATCTGTTTCTGTTTGTCTGTTATCTGTATCTGGTGATTGATGCTGCGTGCATGCACGTCCTTCACAACTCTGGTAGGACTCCCCTACATATTATTATTATCTGGTAGGACTCCCCTACATATGTACGACTATGATATGATTATATTGAAGGCATTATTTGAAGGCAATCATATCTGTTATATCTGTTCTGGGCTCGTGGTAGATGACTAAACCTTACCTTACCTTTTATTTCTGTTTCATATTACCTTGATTTTGCTTCTGTTATTTCAGTTGCACCTTACTCAGTATTCGTTTCTGTTTCATTATTACTTCGTTGTTATATCTGTTCACTGGGCTTTTTAAGCTCAGCCGCATTTCTTTTCCTGCGGCAGGTTTAGTAGAAGCTGGGTTATAAGTGGAGAGTACTTTGGACTTAGAAGACTACACCTCGATAGCTTTGGATTAGTAGGAGCTTTGGCATTTTCAGACTTAGCATTTATTTTTGTTCTTTTGTAACCTTGCATTCCAGATTATTACTTTGTAACCTTTGAAATTCTTTTGTATTACTTATGTTGTATGTCTGTATATGCTTTGATATGTCACCGTAATGTAGTGCTTCTACCCTTATCGGGTTGGGGTGTTACAACTTTCCTGGTTGTTAGTTAGAGCCGGTTACCAGGCGAAATGAAGTGATTGTTTTGACTGTACTGCTATTGTGCTACTACTTGTTAGTTTTGCCAAACATACCCGAGGGCTTAATGCACTGATTTGGTGACTCACTTTGGCCGAGGCTCGTCATCTTTAACAAGGCACGTGATTCACCCGTTAAGGTGAACTAGAGTAGGATTTAATGAAAGGAGGCACGCTTCAGTTTTCCTTCCATTTTAATGAATCTGCAAAAGTTTTCTCGTAGACCCTTTTAAGGTTAAATGAAGCCTAGCCACATCTAGCCTGATAGAGAATTTAGTTCCAAGTAGTGGCGGACCCAAGACTAAAGTTATTAGGTGCATTTCATTTTTTAACGGCTTTTTATTATTATTAGATTTGAAATCCAATTGGTCCAACATGGACAAAAGAGCCTAGTTCAGGTGCGATTCATTGAGGGGTTACATTCACTTAAACTTATCTTGATCACATTTAAGCTAGTAAAACCACCAGGGTCACACATGTCTACTCTAAAAGTTGCACATAAAGCTTTGAAAAAGTTAAATAGTGTAATTTGAATGCATTAGGTGATTGTGTAATGTTTAATTACAGTTCTGTTGTTCAGCATGATAAGGTTTCAATTTTTCTTTTTACTATTTAAAGAAATCACACTTATAATAACCTTTATGCATGCACAAGTATCACTTTATAAATATTAGGTTTTGGTTGTAAATAAAAACAACATTATGAATAAGAAAGATGACCTGATATGATTACTTGCTTACTTTCTACAGTTTACGCAAACTTCATCTAAGGTTGTAAAGTAGGTGTTTATAAGAAGTTAAAAACAAGATTAAGGTCGGAGTCATATTCCAACAACCACAAGTCAAAACCTTCGATTCGATCATCATAAAAAATGGAAAAAAACACAAAACCAGGGCCAGATTTTTTTCCAACGGTTAAGTACAATACCAACCTTGTGGCAAACCTCTCTATTCTGAAGAAGTACATCAACACGCCATATAAAGACTTGGTAAAATTTCTTCAAAGCCTTTTCCGATTCACCGGATCTTAGCTCTTTCGAAAAAGTAAATAAAAAATAAAGATATGCACTAACTTATTTAATCCCTTACACTAGGCTCTCACCGCTAGTCCAAGAATGTATCCTGACATGTTGAAGGAGTTCTGGTCTACTTGCGAGTATCATCCATCCAAAAATTACATCAGTGGTTTTGTTTGTGAAGGCAAATACTTAATCAAAGTAACCATTAAAGGACTAAGAGACACTCTCAAGCTGCCACACTATAATGAATTTGATCCGCTAGTCACAGTGGCTGATGTTAAAAGAATTTTAGGTAGATGTGGGTATAATTTTTCCACTGTTGAGGAAAGTAAGGCAACAGATTTAAGAGATAAAATTTTAAAATCAGGATTGCCAGCTATATGGAATTACTTATCTGTAACTGTGATGCGATCGTTGGGAACAAAAGCGGGAAGCTATCACGAAGTCAGTTGAGCAGCAAATCTTTCATTCTTTGGTCACGGGAACAAACATTGATTATGCTGAGCTGATCTTTAATGAGCTCAAGAAGAAAGTTTTAAAGCAACGAAGGGATAGATTCTTATCTTTGGTCTTCCAGAAGACTATGGGTAACAAGTATACAAAATGTGACCTTAAATTCGTCGGACCTAAGTTGGTTAGACATAGGATCACTCGTTATGATGTTGAAGGGGGTCATTCTAAGCTGACCTCTGCCATGAGGAGAACAATAAAGAATCCTTATGAGCACCTACAATCGAAATCAGAAGCCGACTCGTCGAGTTCAGAAGCCGACTCCTCGGATTCAGAAGCCGACTCCTCAGATTCAGAAGCCAACTCCTCAGATTCAGAACTTGTCTCCTCATCTCATTGTAAGTCTACGTCATTTTCTCCTTCAAATTCTTGTAATTCAACATTGAGAGGTGTATCAAAGGTCATCCCACCTAAGACTAACCCAACT
>LBNU01017824.1:0-14361 GCA_014162995.1 Artemisia annua
CGTTTATTAAGTATGCCAAAGATACCATTTGTCGATAAGATTTAGGATATAGGATTTCCAAGCAAGCAGCAAGACATGGGACTCGAGTGGAGATGAGATGATCCACGAGCACGAGAGTCATCATGAATTGGAGAAATCCTGCACAAACACAAACAACCAAACAAACACAAGATTGGAGAAGGTCGCCCTCCTCGCGTTACTTATTAGAAACTAGAAAACATAGATGGATAAGCATGGGGTGCCTCCCACGAAGCGCTTTGTTTTTGATCATCGAGTCACTTAGCTTGACTCTATCCCCGAATTTAGTTGTCCTTGGGGAAAGTTTGGAGATCCGGAATCGCCAAAGGTAGATCCCCTCCAAAGTAGTGTTTCAAACGATGACCGTTTACCTTAAAATGTTCCCCATTTTGGTTAAAAAGTTCAACAGTACCATAAGGAAAAACTTGGGCAACGGTAAACGGTCCAGACCAACGGGACTTTAGCTTTCCAGAAAATATTTTTAACCTTGAGTTAAAAAGCAAAACTTGATCACCGACATTAAAAACACGATTTTTGATTTTCGAATCATGAATCCGTTTTGTTTTCTCCTTGTAAATTAAAGAATTTTCATAAGCTTGATCTCGGAGTTCATTCAACTCATTCAACTGGATCTTTCGGTGATCACCCGCGGTTTGTAAATCATAATTCACATGTTTTAAAGCCCAGTAGGCGCGAAGCTCTAACTCAATCGGAAGATGACATGCCTTTCCGTACACGAGCTTGTAAGGGGTACAACCAATTGGTGTTTTATAAGCTGTGCGGAAGGCCCAAAGTGCATCATCTAACTTGTCCGACCAAGAAGAACGATTCTCACCCACGGTTCTTTCCAAAATTCTTTTTAGACCACGATTCGACACCTCGACTTGACCACTAGTTTGTAAATGTAAAACTTGAATAGGCATTAACACTGCTAAACCGCAACGACACATCACGCGAATCAAGTTTTTGGCGCCGCTGCCAGAATATTCGTACACCTCCATTAGATGCGGCGTAACTTGAATCTTTATGCGGCGCATGTCCTTCAGTTGTCTTGGATTGTTTCTGGTGAAGTCTTGATAGTGATACGTCGTATGTCAATTGTGTGATGCGGCGTATCTGGAGTAGAACGAGCTTGATCGTCTTCTTTGACCAAAGTTTCGTATGTGGCGCATGGTAGAATTCCATGCGGCGCATTCTTCAAAGTCAGGCAATGGTCTTCGAATTCATCTAAGTATGATATTGCGACGTATCTGTTGAGTTAGATACGGCGTATCTTCTGGGTTTCAGTAGACTTTTGACATCTTGCTCATTTTGCTCCGTAATTAGTCCAAAATCGCCAAGTTTCACCTTTTACCTATTTTTACCTGAGAATCACTAAAGTAAACTTTAAAGCACTGATTCTCATACATAATAGAGTAAAACAAGTTAAATAAATAGGATAAATGATGATAATAAAATGTACTTATTTGAGTTCATCATATGGCTATTCCATTGGATGATGATAGTGGTTATTCGACGGAAATCATTCGTGTCGAATATGAATGGACACCTCCTCATTGCAGCGTTTGTAAGATATTTGGTCACACACTTAGTGAGTGTCCGAAACAAGTAAAAGAGGTGGTTCATAAGGTTTCTAATGTGGTAACTAATGCATCGTCTCAGGTGGTTAATAACGATGAGAGGTTCACAGAGGTAAGGAATCTTAAGAATAAAGGTAAGAGTGTGGTTTCTACGTCTCAACCTAAGCCAATTGGAGGGGTTAAACTCTCCAAGCCTAAGGCTAATTTTTGGAGACCTAAAGTCACGACAACTTCTAATTAGGTTGGTACCAAGAAAGATTCTGATCTCAAGGGTCTTTAGCAGGCTTCTACTTCAAATGTTAAATCTGGTAAGGACCCACAAACTTCTAACTCTTTTGGTATCTTGGAGTCATTGGTGGATGAGGATGTTCCTGGTTTTGTTAGCAATGGTAAGAGGTCACAAGATCAGCCTATGAGTAAGATGGAATCGCAGGTGCCGGGTGAGGCTTCTAAGTCGTCTACTATCCCATCTTCTAGTACTTCTGCAACAAAAAAGGCGTTGGAGCAATCTACTATCCCATCTCCGAGTACTTCTGCATCGAAGCGGGGTAACCCTTTTTCTAAGGTGGGTGAAGTAGTTGTTTCTGACAATGATGAGGATGAGGTGTTTGAGCCTAATGATTATTTGGGAGATGATTATTTTTCAGATGAGTATGCGGCTCAAGTAAACGACTTACCGGAACAATTCAAGGAGTTCAAGCTTCAAGGACGTGTTGGGAAGTAATATTTTATTTGTTTTGTTTTTTCATAAGATTGGCATGTCATCTTATGTTGTTTATTGGTTGTTCTAGTTGTTGATAGCTTGTGGTTCATTTATGGCCTGTCATAAATGATCTAGGGAAGTTCAAGCAGTTGCTTGAGGTTAATGTGGTACCTTAGCCACATTCCATTGTACTTTCAACGTTTTATTGGTTAATATATTTTACCAGGGTGGAAGATCCATTTTACCCAGAAATAAGCTCTTGTAGACTACGGAATTCAACTCAACGACATCTCCATTCTTTGCGACAACAAAGGTGCCATTGATCTTAGTAAAAATCCAGTTCAAAATGCTCGTACTAAACATATTGAAATCCGTCATCATTTCCTTCGTGACAATGTTCAAAAAAGAAACATCTCTATTGAGAAAGTATCCTCAGAAGACAACATTGCCGATATTCTTACAAAACCCCTTAAACGAGAACCATTCAATCTCCTTAGACTTGGACTAGGACTTATGGAACCAACTTTATAGTTTTGAACATTAGCATAAACCAACGATCGACCAAAACAAGATTTCTTTTGTTTTTCTTTTTGAACTAGCGGAACCAAACGACAAAGGGGACGGATCCCTTGTTTTGGTTCCGCCCAGTCCGTGGTTCACCAGGTCAATTTTTTGGAACATATTAAAACAAACACCCCTTATCTCATAACCATAACACTTGAACAGTTACTACTAACTCCAAAATACATCCACACGAAAATTAGGGTTCCTCTTCATCTATCTTGTGCTCTAATCAACATTGTAAATATTCTTAACACATTTATACTCCTGATTTGTGTCTAGGAACTCTATTTATGCACAAAAACTAAAACTTGGGGTTATGCATTATCTTCAAAAAACATACAGAGCATTTGTTAAAAATAAAACTAATCATGTTTTCCCTTAGTTAGGAATTGCATCTTGTATAACACTATCATGATTTTCCAAACACCCCATGTCAAAGTTTTGTAAAAATACTTCTGACAATTAGGACAAATATTTCTTCACATTGTTGATACAAAATAAAAACGTTATGTTTAAAACATCACTTGCATAATGTCTCTTGAATGCTAAAGGAAATACATAATTAATATGTATTTTCAGGTACATTCAACTGAAGCTACATTAAATAAGTAGCGTTTGGGTTATCTCTCGTTTTATAACAAAAAATTTGCATAATAAAACTTTTTGAGCATAAAAATGAGTCGAGATAACCTTACCTCCACATTGTCATCATATAGGCACACACTAGAATATCTGTATCAAAACTTTCACTAATTTAGACTAAAATGTGAATTTTTTGTTTTTAGGATCAATCATGCCTCCCGCAACATTCTATGATCACAAAGACACCATTAACTACCTTCCCAAACACCATAAGACTAAAGACCTAACTCCCGCTCAACTCAAAATCTTCAAGGGTCTAGAAAAACTCTATGTTCACGAGGGTAGAACCACTGATCCATCTTTCCTAGAAGGAACAAAGATTCGACAAGAACTTGCCACCATCAACTTCAATTTTCTCCTAGACATCGATGAACCAATTTGTCCTAGATTTGTTCTAGAATTCTATGTATCCATAACTTTTCACACCAATGATCGAGGTCTCATGTCTTTATCCTTCATAATAAATCAACACACCTACAACATTCCTCTAGATTAATTTGCTCAAGTACTTGGTATTCCCAATAGAGGAACATACCTTTATTCGGATAAATGGCCACTCACAATTCTTGACTCGATCATTGATCGTACCCATCCATACGACACTCTTTTTGTTAGCAAGGAAGTCCTTCGTGAACACCTCTTTATTAGAACCTCAAATACTAGGAGAACCCGTACGGGAAATGAAATCAACAAGGATCCTTTTGGTATGGAACTCAATGAGCTCAAACCCCAATTTAGGAAATGGGAAGAAATTCTTAGGGCCAATGTCAAAAGTACCATAGGAAATCATGATCACGTCAACACGTGCCTTTGCTACATGCTCTACTACTTGTCCACTCGCCAACCTTTCAATTTAGCTTACTACATAGCCAAAAGGATGGCTGACATACCTTTGCTAGGAACCACTGCTCTTCCATACAGGATGCTTCTCACCCATCTATTTAGAGCATTTGCACCCAATCCTCCTAATGCCAAAAGGATTTGTCTAGACTACTCTCTCGTTCCTCACATCTTTGTTCCACTAAGCGATAAGAGAATTGCTAAGACACAAGGGAAACGCCCTCATCCTCCTACTCCATCCTCATCATCATCATCAATGAGCGAAGATGACGGACTTCCCAACTCTAGGCTCCCACCTCTTGAATACCTTCAACAACTTCCATCAATTCTGAAGAATTCAAGCAAACAAATGGAACGTGGAAGTGCTTCGGAAGGTACCTAAGCAAGTTCAACAAGAAGATTGATAGGCAATGAGCGTATTTATGAGCGTTTGGCACATTTGGTCGTAAACAATGATGTGTTATGGATTTATGTACTTCTAGGATGTTTTCTTAACTTTGAACAATATTATGTACTAATGATATCATGCAGGTGGACAACATCATGATGTTGTCAATTTTCCCTTTTTTTCACTTTAATAGTGAAAAATTTTAGCGCTTGTTTGATCTACATCGGTAAGTGTGTTTTTATGATGAGACGAAAAGTGTTACGCTTTTAAGGGGTCATTTAAGCCTTAATTCGTATAAATGTGATCAAATATTGCCCTAAATCATTCCTTTTGTCATTTTAGGTACTTTTGAGAGGAATTCTGGAAAACATGCATATTTGGACGTTTTTGGAGCATAAAAGTGAAGAAAACGACAAAGTCTCAAAAGAAGATGGAATTACTACCTGACGGCGTCAGAGTCACAAGGTGACGCCGTCAGCAAGCATTGACAAAAGAGTGAAAACCAATTTTCAAATGACGGGCCAGAAAGAATTTGGAGATTTGCACCTGACGCCGTCAGGTGTTAATGATGTAGGCCGTCAGGTTATAATTTAAAGAGTGACGGCCCAGAAGGAAATAGAAGGTGACGGCGTCAGAAGTGGATCTAGGCCATCCGAGAAACCTAATGGCGGCAAGCTGACGGCGTCAGACTTTATAACCTGACGCCGTCAGAATATAAAATCTATTGTTGGATCGTTATACTTTGACCAAACTACTTTATTATAGCTTGTCTAAGTTTTAGCAGTCTTGGATAAATCCTAAACTACTAATGATGAAACACTGAATTACTCTATTAAGTATGCGGAATTACTTAACAAAGCTAAGAAGAATTATAACAACTTCAACACTTTATATTAACCAAACTTTGAACCTGCTAATTGTACAGATTCACAAACAACCCTAATATAGCTAATATCGAACTTTAGCTTTTCTCTAAAAGTATTCGTATCTCTAATAATGACCTAGGGATCCTTTTATAGGCACAAGGAAAACCCTAGTCGGTTTACAATACTTGAACGACAAGTATACAAACTCTAACTTTAGAATATTCTAGATTATACATAATATTCCTAATCTAATCTTCAGTCTTTATCTTCAAGCAGTACTTTGACTTTATCAACGAGCAGTACTTTGATCACAAGCAGTACTTTGACTTTAAACACTTTAGCAGCACTTTGGTCTTCAGCAGTACTTTGATCTTTTATACCCCAACAATCCTCCCCTAACTTGAATTCTACTTGTTTGAGTTCAAGTTTCCATGTGTAAGCTTTGTCTTCAAGGAAAGGTTGTCTTCTTTGAAAGTCATACTCGTTATTTTGTTATCATCAGCATAAAGTATCTGCAATCTTTATCAGCAACAATCTTTTTGTCTTTACAGCATCTTAATCTCTTCTCAGCTACTCAGCAACATAAGGTACATCAAATCATATTCAGTTTCATACTATTCTCATCACTTCCAGGTGTGTAAACTCCTGTGAGAGGTGAATCATTGAAAATTAATGGATTTTGATGTCTCTTTACCAAAGCCATTAACTCTGGAGTAGCCAATGTTTAGGTTAAGTAAACCATGGTACATTGATAACCATATGATTTTTAGCAAATCATCAGCTATCAACGGATTTGAGTAGTCTTTACCAAAAGCCGTTTGCTTATGGACTAGTTAGTTCTTTGATCACAACCATGGTGAACTAATTACCATATAAATGGATTTTCCACAGCCTTTACCACAAGCCATTTTCTTGTGGGCTAGTCAACTCTTCACTTATTTCAGATATGGTGAGTTGAAACCATACAATTTTTAGTAAATTGTCAACTAAAAATGGATTTGATTGTCACATCAGAGCCGTACCCTTATGATGAATCAAACTCTTTCTTGTCTGTTAAACATGGTGAGTTGAATACCATTTGTTGTGTAGTACAAGTACTAACACCATGTTCTACTCAAAAACAATTTGTTGCCGTACTTATTTGTGCTTCAAAAATTATTTTGCACATGACAAAAATTGTTATTTCAAAAGAATTTAACTGGTTTTAAGCTGCAAGCAGTACTTTGGGAAAGTACTATTTGATCAGCAGTACTTTGAATAAAGTACTTGTTTATTCAAAAGATTTTATACAATTAAGATAATACCGGTATTTTTCAATCATCATCCTTCAAAATTGTCCAATTGATGAACAAATTGATCACCATTAGAGTTGTTTCATCTTCTTTTTCAACTTCCATACCATGATCCAGCATCCTCAGCATCAAATCTCTTGTAAGAGGATATCTTCTTTCTGCCAGCATGTAGATCATTGTACCATCTTCCAGCTCTAAGGCATGAACACCAGCACTTGCAAAGAATCTCTAGCTTAGAATCTCCCATACTTCTTGATTCTTCCAAATATCATCTGTGCTAGTTTCTTCTGTTTCCCACATAGTAGTCAAATCTCCCAGCAATACTACACCAATTCCATTGAGTGGAATATCTTTAAAATAAGCTTGAATTTGTTGATGTAGATCAAACAAATCTTCTCTATTTATCAGGTGCAATATATCAACCAGCAGATTGAATGCTCTAAAACTTTCATCTTTTCTATGGAAAACAAAATAATCACCATCCTTTTCTGATTCAATAACCTCTAAATCAGATATCTTTGATTTTGTAGTAGAAACTTCTTCTGACTTAGGAAGCTCAAAATCAACAACTCTTAAATAATTTCTCAGTTCATCAACAGTATTGGTCCTTAACTCTATAGTAGGTTTAGACTTCTTTGATGACTGTGACCTAGTTGTTATTCTCTTTCTTTTGTTGCTTTCTTCCATTAGCTTCCTTCCTTCTACAGTATCATAACCAACAATGCCATCTACTTGTCTTTGATATTCAGCTCTGACAGCATCATATAATTCCTTCATTTGTGAGTGATTCAACTTGTTCAGACCCTTGTATCCTCTTCCTTTCAAATAGCCCATATAAAAATTTCGTTCTTGAGCCTTTGTCATTGATTTCTTTGGTTGAACAGCAGCTTCTTGTCTTTCTTTTTCATACTCAGCATCAAGTTCTGCTTGAAGCTTCTTAACAGCTGCTTCACTTTGAGCTTCTTGATAAGCCCTTATCTGCTCCATAGTGAATAATTTCTTTTTCTTCTTCTTCTCTGATTCCACCAGGATTCCTTTTCCTTTATCTTTAGGATCAATTGCTTGAGTAGGCTTAGGAGAAGGTTGCAGATCTTGAGGTTGTTCAACTCCAGGAATACTAATACCTCTAGGTCTTGACATATTGAGCATGATCTCAGCAATGGTTTCATCATCACTATTAGTAGGCTTAATCATCTCTTCTTCTTCCTGAACTGGATTGGATGGACCCACATCTTCTTCAAAGTCCAAGGTCCTTGGTGTAATGTGAAACTGTCTCACAGTACCTTGAGCAGTATCTTGATTAACAATACCAACACCAGTACCTTCCAAGTCCAATTCTTCTGTATCACCACTTCTGACTTGAGTGTCAGCTTCTTGAAGATTTACTTGCTCAGTCTCATCACTTCTTCTTTCAACAATATCTTGATGAGAAATTTGTTCTTCAAGTGGTGTCTGTGGAGTATTTTGATCAGCAGTCTTTTCATCCACAGTCTTTTGATCATCAACAACATCTTCATTATCAGCATCTTCATTCAAATTCACATCTTCCTTATTCCTCCCCAATGTGAATGAAGATAGCTTTCTTAGCCTCCTCTTCTTTGACTTAAACTTCTGGAGACCTTCTGAAGAATGTTGAATGAGAGACTTAACCAATTTCTTCAAATTCTTGTACTTCTTTTGAAGATTTGTCAAAGCAGTAGCTTGATCATCATAGGCTCTTTTTAGTCTCTTCAATTCTCTTGTCAAAGCATAATTGTCCATAACTTCATCTTCATCAGGAGTATCCTCATCAGCCATCACTCCCTCATCTCCTCCAGATGTCTGATTTCCATCTGTGGAAGTATAATCATTGGGGGTGGGTGGTTGACTAACACCATGATCTGAGTCATCTAGAGCAGTACCTTGCAGAGAAACAGTCTTTTCTGCAAAAGCAGTCTTTTCATGTGAGACAGTCTTTTGAGAGACTTCTTGAACTGGTGAAGAAGCAGTATGTTGTGAAACATCTTCTTCATTATAAAGTGACTTCTCAGATTGTTGAGATGGAGTTGAAGCAGAATCTCCATGTTCAGAAGCATCCTCTGAATCTTCTTGAACAACATCTCTAACAGCTTGTGCTACCTCCAACATATACGCAGTAAGAGGTGTATCTTGACCACAAAAGAGAGGACTCTTTGTGGCCATAAAGGTAAACACCTTATCAGGAAGCACAACAACTGGTAAAAATTCTTGAGGCTTAGGAATACCTTCAAGCTGCTTATTCAAAAACACCTGTAAGAACCTAGGATACATCAAGAATGGAGAATTCTTCTTTATGTGATTAATCATTCCATTTAAAATCATCCAAGAGAAGTTGAATGGCTGATTAGTTGCCAATCCTACCAAAGCAGATGCTATGGTTTTGGGAAATTCATTCCAAGCAGTACTCTTGTTGCTTAGACAATGAAGAAGTACATGGATCAAGTACTTCCAATGAGGACTGAATAAGGGTTTGTCAAAGGTGAGTTTTCAAAGTGACCCCTTATATCCAAGATCCCTAAGTGTATCCCAAATAACCTGTTTAGCAAAACAAGCAGTACTTTCTTCATCATTAAACTGAAGGTCTGCTCTAATTTGAGCCTCTCTTATGCGAATATTGCGCCCAGCTACCTTAGCAGTAATAAACCAAACATCCAATTCCTCCCATCCAGCAGTTGCAGTAGCCCAAAATTCTTGAATCCAGGGTCCAATCACATCAGGGTTAACGAAAATAGCATAATTGATTGGAGACCCAGCAAGGAAATCAATGATATCATGAAAAGCAACATTGAATTCAGTCTTATCTAAATTGGCTACAATATTGTGACGATTACATGTTGAACGAGCCATTTGTATACAGTTTGTGAAAGTAATTTGTGAAAAACGGCGAAGGTGAAGTGGAAGTTATAATGAAAGAGAAAAGAGTGGTAGGGTTAAGTAAATATGGGTAAGATTTATAAAATCAAATCCCAATAAATACTCAATATTGTTATTTTTATCCCGTATTTCTTTCCAATTTTTTTTAAATAATGATGAGACAAAAATGTTACGTTTTTAGGGGTCATTTTGAGTCCTAAGTCGTATGTTTTTGGTTTGGATTTCACCCAAAGTCGTTTCTTTTCTCATTTTACGTACTTTTGAAGGGAAAATCACAAAAGAAGCATTTTCGGGCGTTTTCGGAGTGAAAAAGTGCGGAAAACAACAAAATCTCAAAAGACCTTAAAGATCACAGAAGGTGACGCCGTCACACTCTACAAGGTGACGGCGTCAGGAGTAAGTGAAGTCAAGGATTGGAAAAATACTCGTGACGGGCCAGAGAGTTCGTAGTGCAATTTGGTGACGCCGTCAACCAAGGCCGTCAGATCTGGAACCAGCAATTATGACCACGTCAACCAAGGCCGTCAGGAAACCCTAATCGCCGAGCTGACGACGTCACCTATTGAGCTGACGCCGTCAGCCCGCGTTTTCTATATATATAGAACGATTTTTCTTTATTTTAGAGAACCTTGTGGAACTTTAGTCGAATTTTGGAGTGGAGAACTTTAGGGTTAAACCCTAATACGTGTATTACAGACCTTAGAGGGTATCCAAACCCCTCTAACTTGCATGTTTAATCCAAGATAAGTCTTTATTCATACAATATGTCTATGTGTTGTGTGATATATGCTTGTGCTTGTCTTTCTTTCAACATGCTAGGCTAATTTACCTTGTGTTTGCTTAGATCTAATGAAACCTAACTATTGATTATCATGTGATGTGTATGTTGTGATTGTATTTGGGTGAATGTTTCATCTACGTTAGACTAGAGAAAACTGGCTAATCTCCTATACGGTAACAAGCTTGAACGTCTTTAGAAACGTGAATCGTATGTGCGTTATCGATTTTAAGGTAGTATTTCATGCATAGGTTGCTATCGGTGAGCTCATGATAGGATGCTTGACGTATCGTCATAGAGTGAGGTAGGAACTTATAGAGTTAGGGAATTGAACGCACTCCCTACGACTTGTTAGGAATACACCCGTCATCCACGCAAACTCAACATACTAATTACATGGTAAAAGATAGTTAGGGAGTAATGAAATCTAAGTAAACACTATTCTCCACCACTGATTTTCCCAAAACCAAAAAAATACAAAAATATAAGTAGCTTAGAAGTAGATAACTTGGGTTAGTTGACTAGCAACTAATTCCGCCCTATCCTCCAAAACCAGAGATTTTACTGCTTTCATAAAATATAAAAATACAAAAAGAATCTTCCTCCACCCTTAGACCTAGATTAGAGTAGCCTTTAGCCTAACGAACACTATTCCCTGCGAGAGAACGATCAATCCCCCGGTACTTGCCACTACACTATACTACATCGGTCAGGTACACTGCCTGGTGGGGATTGCAAGCTTCTCGAGATCCCTCGAGAGGTAAAACGTAGTGCGTGTTGCAATCCACGCGCATCAAGTTTTTGGCGCCGCTGCCGGGGAATAGTTATTGTTTAGGTTAATTTTTATTCTTAGATAGGTCTACTCACTAGACTCCTTTCTAGTGAGATTTTGTTTTATTTTTCTAGGATCCCTTTAGTCTATCTCATTCTTCGTGCTTGTGTTCGTAACCATTACCATCCGCCATCATGGAAGGTGGTAATATCCTTGATCCCAACAACCCAATTCAACTAAACCCACCTCCTAGAGCCCGCACCTTAGGAGAGTATTCCCGACCTAGCCGCTTTGGCCATCGTAGCACTCCGAATAGGAATGAGCGACTTTTGAGAGTTATGGACTATATTTCGCGACGTGATAGAATGGATAGAGAGATTAGGGCGTTTAATGAGCTTAACGAACTAATAAGTAAAGAAAGGAGACTCGCCCAACTTAGCAGAAATAATGAGATTAAGTATAGAGATGAACTAGAGGCAACTCAAAATTCGTCTCTAACCCTTGAGGAATTAAGCTACTATAAGTTTCTTCCAAAATGTCCTTGTCCCGCTAAGCATCGAGAGCACCCTTGGATTAGGAGAGGAAACTATCTTAATGTGAAAATTCCATGCATGATTGGTCACATGTTTAGGGAACATACTTATGTCGACTTAAAGGCCCCAGTAAACATCATGTCTAGGCTTTACTACAATTGGATCATGAGCGATAAAATAAAACCTAGACAAGATCCCTATAACCCAAACCGTTTATGCAATTTTGTAGGAAGGGCAAAAGGGTTACACGTCTTTGTTAGGAATTTCACATATGTATGTGACTTTATGATCTTGGAAGACGTAAGAGGGATTATAGATCCACACTTAGGGGAAATAGTCTTGGGAAAACCCTTCATCGAGGTATCCAATATGACCTACGAAAAGGATGAAGGCATTGCCACATTTTCTCATGAGGCCGGATATGTTAAGTACATGATGCCTTATAAGTTCGAGAAGTTCAAAGACGTTGAGGATTTAGATGTTGATAATATCCCAACGTTTGAAGTTAGTAATGTTGATCAAAGTGATAACCGAATCAAATATTCTGGATGCATGGCTGATCGAGGCAGAATGAGCGGTGAAGCTTTTACCACGAGGATCGTTGTCCCAACGAGGGTTGAAATTGATCTTGTCACTCGAGTCATGAGTTATGTGAAGTGAATGGGTTTAAAAGATGTGATTTGGTTTTAGTTATACTACGAAAGATTAGCATAAAATTTAAATGACATAAAGAACGATAATAAAAGAACTAAGTTGAATGACAAAAGAAAACATGAAGTTAAGTGATACGCAAAAGAAATGAAATAAGAAAGAAATAAAGAAAATGTTTTTGGGTTTTGTATTAAATGATTACTAAAATGATTAAGAGAAAAATAAAATATAGAGAATAAAATGTAAACTAAAGAAATGAAAATGAAATAAGTAAATGAAATGTTTTAGGTTTTTAGTTTTAATTAACGAAAGAGAAGTAAACTAAGTTAAAAGATTTTAAGAAAGTTTCGACGGAGTAACGTTTAGATTTAAAGTAAATAAGACTTCACTCGTTAAACGATGAAGTGAAATAAAAGTCTAACTCGACTTATAAGAAAAATAGAACTCGACTCAAAGAAAACTTAGACAAACGATAAACTAGACACTACGATTTAATAAACAAAGTACATACTCGCTAAAATGTTTTCATACTCGCAAAAGACAACTCAAGGATGTTTCATACTCGCTACCCTAAGACAACTCATACTCGCAACTCATAAGAAAATCATACTCGCAAACTTGAAATGACTCATACTCGCAAAAATTATTAAATGATACTCGCAACTAATAGATCAAACAATACTCGCAGAAACTTAAATCCTTACTCGCAAGATATGATTGCCAAGTATGATACTCGCAACCCACAAATTGCTTACTCGCAAATACTTTGATACTCGCAGAAACTAAAGCTTACTCGCAAAAATTACTTGTGATACTCGCTAACTCTACAAACCCATACTCGCAATACATTCAAAATTCCATACTCGCAAATCCCTAAACTATGATACTCGCAAAAACCTAATTTAGAACCTGTAAACTTTTTTTACGTGACTATCTATTATAGAACTTGATAAATACTTATGTAAACGTAATGAAAAGCTAGTTTTAGATACCAAATAAGTTGCTAATAAGCTACGACTCAAATTTAAGTCCTAAACCATTTCACAAAACCATTCGACTTCAAGGTTTCATGCAAAGGTGGTGGGTTTTATAAACGCTTGTAAAGATTAATAAGACACTAAATAAGCTTAAAGAGATTGAAAGATGAAAAAGAAAGATTAAAAATGAAGAGACAAAATAAGCTAGGAAAGATTATTGACATCAAAATAACTTGCATAAAAATAAACTTACACTAATACATGAAAAATAAACTAAGACTCAATAAAACTAGACTAGACTACTTGTTTAAAATGAAGACTAGGGGTGGGTATTTAAGGTTTCCATGGTGGATTCCTTTTACATCTAGCCCCCTTAAATCTATTTGTTCATGAAAGTATCACATAAACTTTCATTGCACTACTAAACGACTTCTAAAAAGTAAACTTTAGTCCTTGTAATCTTGAGGAATATGTTAGCAAGTCTTCAAAAAGTCTTCAATGATATAAAAGTGACCACTTGCTCGAGTTTGGGAAGCTTATACATGATAATCATCTTTAATCTTCGATTAAGTATCTCTTTCATATTTGTGAGCCTTTAAGTAATGAAAACATCGTCACGGGCTTTACTTGAGTAAATTTCAACTTCAGCTTGACTTTAAGACTCTCTTTCACATCTCGTGCTCGTTTTAGGCTTTTAGGTTGCTTTTCATGTTGTTTTTGCAATATCCTTACCTGCACAGTCATAAACACAAAAACACGATATCTTTGGCTTTGAACGTTAGTTTTTGGTCTATAATAGTCTAATAATGGTGAATAAAAGATATGTGAATAAGCACATATCAATGGCCTTAGGACCGGAATACAG
>LBNU01017824.1:21869-54315 GCA_014162995.1 Artemisia annua
AAAGATAGTTAGGGAGTAAGGAAATCTAAGTAAACACACTTCTCTCCATTATAGTTTTCACAACCATTTACTTTTTCGTTATTTTATTTTATTTGCATTTGTAGTTAATTTGGGTTAGTTGGCTAGCAACTAATTCCGCCCACTCTTCCAAAACCCGAGATTTTTACTTGCTTTCCTTAAAATATAAAAATACAAAAAGAATCTTCTCTCACCCTTAGACCTATTAGAGTAGTTTTTCAATCCTAACGACACTATTCCCGCAGAGAACGATCAATCCCCCGGTACTTGCCACTACACTATACTACATCGGTCAGGTACACTGCCTGGTGGGGATTGCAAGCTTCTCAAGATCCCTTGAGAGGTAAAACCCTAGTGCGTGGTCGCAATCCCGCGCATCAAAGTTTTTGGCGCCGCTGCAGGGGAATAGTTATTGTTTAGGTTGAATTTTTTTATTTTATTAGGTCTACTCACTAGCTTCCTTTCTAGTGAGATTTTTATTTTATTTTTCTAGGTTTTTTTTAGTCTATCTTATTTCTTTGTTCCTTTGTTCGTAATACTTCTTCATGAGTAATATTGATCGTTTGATCCCTGTTATTCGTGTTTTCCGCCGTAGGAATTTTCAATTACCCAACATACCCCCTATTGTCGAAAACGAAAACCCACCAAACCTATCACCAGATCATCACTTTGACAACCATTGATGAGACGAAAAGTGTACCCATTTTAAGGGGTCATTTAAGCCCTAATTCGAGTAAATGTGATCAAATATTACCCTAAATCGTTCCTTTTGTCATTTTAGGTACTTTTGAGAAGAATTCTGGAAAACATGCCAATTTGGACGTTTTTGGAGCATAAAAGTGAAGAAAACGACAAAGTCTCAAAAGAAGCTGGAAAACCTTCCTGACGGCGTGAGAGTCACAAGGTGACACCGTCAGCCAACGTTGACAAAGGAGTAGAATCAGATTACACTAGACGCCCTATGAAGAAAAGAAGATGTTTACACCTGACGGCGTCAGGTGTTAGAGGAAGTAGGCCGTCAGGTGTAATGCTAAAGAGTGACGGCCCAGAGCTAATTTACAAGTGACGGCGTCAGAAGTAGATCTAGGCCATCCGAGAACCCTAATGGCGGCGAGCTGACGGCGTCAGAACCCATAACCTGACGCCGTCAGAATGTAAAATCTATATATACTTTTCTATTTTTCATTCATTAGTGTGGAACTTTTGGTGCAAGTTTGGGAAAAACCCTAGAGACGAATTTGGCTGTGTTTTCAAGGGTTTTTCACCCTTGAATCCTTCATGTTCAATTAAAGATAAGTCCTCACTTAAATTAATCAATATGTCTATGTGTTGGTTAATTATATCTTATGCTTGTCTTTCAATTAACATGCTAGGCTAGATTTTTCTTGTGTTTGCTTAGATCTAATGAAACCTAACTATTAATTATTGGTTGATTGGTGTGTTATTACTTTTTTGGGATGAATGTTTCATCAATGTTAGGCTTAAGAAAACTGGCAATACTCCTATATGGTAACATGCTTGAACGTCTTAAGAAACATGTAACTAAGGCATACTAGGTTATTAAGGTAGTATTTAACGCATGAGCCACTGTTTACAATCCCTATGATTATGTGTACGCATAGTTGTAGGAGGAGATAAGAGCTCATAGAATTGGGGAGATATGTATGCCACCCCATGAATTGTTAAGGAATACACCCGTCATCCACGCAAGTAATACATACACCAATTAACCGGTAAAAGATAGTTAGGGAGTAAGGAAGTCTAAGTAAACACATTTGTCTCCATATAAGTTTTCACAACCACAATAGTTTAGTTATTTTATTTTTATTGCAATTGTAGTTTTTGGGTTAGTTGACTAGCAACTAATTCCGCCCACTCCTCCAAAACCCGAGATTTTACTTGCTTTCATAAAAATATAAAAATACAAAAATAATCTTCCTTCACCCTTAGACCTTTTAGAGTAGTTTTTCTAACCTAACGAACACTATTCCCTGTGAGAGAACGATCAATCCCCCGTATTTACCACTACACTATACTACACTGACCAGATACACTGCCTGGTGGGATTGCAAGCTTCTCAAGATCCCTTGAGAGGTAAAACCTGTTGCGTGGTCGCAATTCCACGTCATCATGTTTTTGGCGCCACTGCCGGGGAATAGTTATTGTTTAGGTTGAATTTTTATTTTATTAGGTCTACTCATTAGATTCCTATCTAGTGAGATTTTTATTTTATTTTTACTAGCTTTCTTGTAGTCTATCTTTTTCTTTGTGCCCTTCGTTTGTAAAACCATTTTTCATTTGTCACTATGGCGGATGAAATTCCATTTAGATCTTTGACAATAGAGGAACAATTATATTTCACCAATAGATTTGCTTCTTACCATGAATTTTTGCGAACTCTTAGTGACATCCGTGAAGAGTTGGGGGTAAAGTTAGATGGGTTTGATGAATTCTGTGCATGTGTGATTTCTATTAGACGATCATTATCAGGATCAATTCCTTTTAGTGAGACCCGTTGGATGAATTTTGAGGAAAGCTCCCTAACCATGGCCGATAAGTACGACGAATTGATGGATTTGTATGAGCAAGACGACCTAGTTTCTAAGAACATGAACTTAGAATCAAACTAAGATTCTGAGATGGTTAGAGTTGAGCCACCTAAGTGCATGTCATGGTTAGGCCCTACCATAATACAAGATGAACACATAGGTGACATTGATGTGATGGAGGATTTAGCCGAACATGATCACATTGATCAAAAAGACCTAGGTTTTATGATCGATGACGATGAATCTCAAGAAACACATGATGAATCTTTTGGGCAATTTGAATATAGCAGTCAAAATATTGAGGATGATCCTTATGATTCGGATATAGAAGTTGATGCCTAGAGAAGCACTTGAGATACTAGGGAAAATGCTTAGGATAAATTCTACTAAAACACATGATGAGGATATAGGTGATCTTGACACGAGGAATGATGAGGTAAATAACATAACCCCACAACTCCCACCATCACTTGAGGAGTACACACCACCCGTGACTTACCCGGAAGAAGTAGAAGAGACTATAGGAACCCCAATAGAGGTAGAGCCCTTGGACCAAACACAACTAGAAGAAATAGGTTTGAATACTTGTAGTCATAACCTTTCTTTTAGTTCTATGGAAGTTCCTAGTTTTGATGAACCGGAGCCTCAACCAAAACCGTTACCTAATCTTCCATCCTTGGATGAAAATTTAGGAATTGAAATAGGTCCCGATCCACCCATCAAACCATATAGTACGGGTAGTTTTACGATGAAGGTAGTAGACTCTAAACCATGTGGAATGGAAGCCAATATAGGGGTGAACCATGACCTTACATACTTATATCACCCATTCATGATTGATCACAAGAAACATTATGGGTTTAAACCGGGTTTATTAGGTCAAGATGGATTCTCAACTAGGAGTCTCTCAAAGTTGATAGAAGATGATCCTTTTTTAAGAGAAAACTTTAGCTCACCCATTGACCAAAGTGAACTAGGTAAGGTTATGAAGAATGGAACACAACCCTTTGAGCATATAATTCATCCACCACTCTTTCCTCACGAGGCATACTTCCACCAAGATGGTGTGTATCGCTACTATCACCCGCACTTAATCCTAAGTGTAGGGAAAACCTCCCTTATTTCCGTTAAATAAGGGTAGAGTCAGGCTCGTGACTCGAACAAAAACAAGCGCTTATTGGGAGGCAACCCAAGCTTTATTTGCTTTATTTGTTTTGTTTGTTTGTTTTTATTTCCGTATGTGTGTTTTATTTTTATTGTTATTGATTCATGTCTCTAAATTGTAAAAGTGCTTTATTTTGTTTTTAACTTCGTCTTAACTACATATAAAGGTATTTTGCAAAAGATAAGTGTAAGGGAAATCCAAATCGATTTATAAGAACAAATAAACATGAATCATAATAATGTAAATTAACATACATATTAGTATTTGTTTGAGTCAAATGCTTGTATCGAGTCATAATGATATTTTGCAGGATTTCTAGGAAGTAAGAATTGAGTTTTTCCAGAAATTTTCCGGAAACTTAACATGAGAAATCTGTCAGATCACTTCTGACGGCGTCAAGCTCCAGGCTGACGCCGTCAAGTTCAGTTTTCTGGAATTTTTTGAAAGTTTTGTTTTCTTCCGGAATCATAAAATGCTTTATAAAATCCCTAACTTATAATCTCCAGGAATTCTGCAAAAATATTCATTCCACAAGCATTATATCCTATTATAGATTATATAGCCGATTTTATGTGAGGTTGGCCTTTATCTTTTTTTTTCAGGTTAACAGGTTATTTTGGACAAGAAGATGATTTATATTTTGGAAGGGAAGCTTTGAGCGTTCATCTTTCTTGGAAGAAGATCTAACCATGTTACCTCACTTTCCACATCAAACGAATCAGGGGAGTATTTTGTTCCATTCTTTCATTTTATTTACTTTTACATCTTCTATTTGAACATTGGGGACAATGTTCGGTTTAAGTGTAAGGGGGGTAAATGAAGACACCTTAGAGAATACAATTGCGCTTGATTTTTGTTTGTTTGATAGTAAATTTGTAATAAAACCGAGAGAAATATTTGTTAGGGCAATTTTAGCAACAATTTAAATTTTTTTACAACATTTAGAAGTGAAACCTTGGTCTTAATAAGCGTCTCATGGATAGGAAATTATATGACTAGCACAAAACCGTACCACTAAAAAATTTTCCACCCCAAATATGTGAGGTTCACCCCTAGAATTGGTAGGAAAAGCATCCATCTTTGATGCTATGATGTGAGTACCGGTAGCACTTAGATTCTAGAACTTGTGTTAGGACCATCTCAAATCCACAAGTGAGACTACATTCGTGTAGTTAGATCTACTACATGATAAGAGGCATTAGGATTAACCCATTGTTTTTGCACCCGTGTTTTTGTTATAATTACATTGGCTACATTGGTCAAGTAATTCTCCCAATATTAAATTGACATATGATGAGACGAAAAATGTTACGTTTTTAGGGGTCATTTTGAGTCCTAATTCGTATGTTTTTGGTTTGGATTTCACCCAAAGTCGTTTCTTTTCTCATTTAGGTACTTTTGAAGGGAAAATCACAAAAGAAGCATTTTCGGAGTGAAAAAGTGCGGAAAACAACAAAAACTCAAAAGACCTTGAAGATTACTGAAGGTGACGCCGTCACACTCTACTAAGTGACGCCGTCAGGAACAAGTGAAGTCCAGAAGTCGAAAATACTCGTGACGGGCCAGAGAGTTTGTAGTGCAAAATGGTGACGCCGTCAACCAAGGCCGTCAGATCTGGAACCAGTAATTATGACCACGTCAACCAAGGCCGTCAGGAAACCCTAATCGCCGAGCTGACGACGTCACCTATTGGGCTGACGCCGTCAGCCCGCGTTTTCAATATATATAGAACGTTTTTTCTTTATTAAGTGAGGGAATTTGAGAGGAATTTTGGAGTGGAGAACTTTAGGGTTAAACCCTAGTACGTGTATTACAGACCTTAGAGGGTATCCTAACCCCTCTAACTTGCATGTTTAATCCAAGATAAGTCTTTATTCATACAATATGTCTATGTGTTGTGTAATATATGCTTGTGCTTGTCTTTCTTTCAACATGCTAGGCTAATTTACTTTATGTTTGCTTAGATCTAATGAAACCTAACTATTGATTATCATGTGATGTGTATGTTGTGATTGTGTTTGGGTGAATGTTTCATCTTTATTTTATTTATGAAGGTAAATCTAGATGATATATTTTACTCATGATCCTAATAGAGACGTGTTGAATGTTTAGACAAAAGTAAACAAAATGTTTTATTCTTTTGTTTATGATTTACCGGTTGTTTGGTTTTAATTGCATATTACTTGATTTAATAAATGTGCTTGATTTAAGAATGCTCCTTAGCATATCTTGTGAAATGAATCTCATTAAGATTATTTATCTTAAATGAGTTTGTGACTCTCAAATGATATTAAAACTAGACATTTTTATATTCTTAAAAATATTATTTTCAATGATTTTTGCTAATGTTATTTAACATAATTTAACTAGTATTTGAAAAGATGAATTTTACTTGTTTATGCATTGTGACAAGTTATTTTTCAATTCTAATAACTTATATTATTTCATAAAGGAATGTGTAGAGCATTATCTTGTAACACAACCATTCATGCTACAAGAAAAATGAAATACATAGAATATAATGTGTATTATTCTTAAATATGTATTTTAGTTTGGAGTGATGATTTTAAGTAGTGTGAGCAAAGTTTACATATGTTGTTATTTTGCTCATGTTTGGTTTTCGGAGATGACACATTTATCCATTGTACTACAATGTAAATTTCTTGAATATTTCGGATGAAACATCCAAGTTGTCAATCCTAATTCAATGTATATTTTATGAATGTGTTTGCTAAATATTTGGAACACAACTATTGAACAAGTAGACTCAATATGACATCATATTCACAAGTGTGAGTTATGATCCGATGCATATTCTTATCGTCTTGGAAAAGGATTTTGTTATTTTCATATCAATCGAGTGTGATTGAGTATGTAGATTCAAGACTATATCCTTTGTTGTAATTTGATATAATCTTGAAACTAAACAAATAACAATCCAATTTCTTGTCCACACTAAAAAACAAATCAATTAGATTTGATAAATATATCAACCATAATTTGAATAATGAGTTGATATAAAATCAAGATCTTTCTTGACCCTCACGAACACTCATTAAAAAATAGACATTTTGATAGTGTGTTCTATTAATCCTAAGATTATTTACAAGTGAGGTTAGTGAGTGATTGAAAGTTGACTTATTACTACATGATTGTTATATGTCTTGTTTATGTGAAAAACTATTCGTTGTTACGTAAAATGACCACACTTAGATTTTGAAAATACATTTTCTTTTATATAACTACTAATGTTTTAAATTGATTCAATTTCTCTTATTTAAACAACCTAAGGTAAAACAAGGTAATTTGTTGAAAATGTTTAAGTGTGTTGTTGAGAATAGATTAAATTGTTTAAAATATTTAGGTGATTAAATTTAACTCATTTACAAGATGTTTGAGTAACATTAAGCCATCTATACCTATATGCAATGCAAACATATTATAACAATCTTAACGCAAGAAATCTAGCATAAGATCTAGTTAAGTATAAACCGGAAAGCTAGCTATAAACTAATAGGGCACATAGGCTTAGATATACAATTAGCTAAAATTCAAATAGTAACGATTATCTAATATACTCTATTTACAAAATAAAATCACAAAGAAGTTCACATAACACATAAACGCTTGTCGTCGTTTTGTGTATTATATACACCAATGTTTACTTAGCTCGATTTTATTTGAAAATAAAATAGTTTCCTCCCCATTCTATAATTTAATTAAGATCAATATTTTGAAAACATAAATACTTAATTTTTCAAAAGTATATCAACTAGGAATGCCCAACTTGAAGGAAAAGGTAAACCAAAAGTTTTACGTTAAACGAGACACAAATGTTTGACCACCGTGTAGTATTTTGCCTTTCTAACAAATTTAATTTTGAAATAATTATTTTTAAGTATTTTTAAATGAAAGTAGACTCAATTACCTTTAAAACGCCGGGTGGCACGACTTCTACGGACTTACGGTTAATTTTATATGATTTTTCAAAGTTTCTGAAAAACTGTCGAACAGACAGGTGGACCCCTTAATTTTAAGGGGGCCGCCCAGTATTTAAGGGGGCCGCCCAAAGAATTAAGGGGGCCACCCATCTGGTACTCAAAATTTTATTTTTTGTAAAAAATTGTTTTCTGACTTTGCGGAAAGATGTGTAACTTCCTGATTTTTGATACCAAACATATAACACTTATTTTAAGCATAATATTATTTCGAGCTAGTATAATTAGTGTATATAACATCAAAACTAATACAAGTTAATCAACAAAACACTTTTCATATTTAATCCTCCTTAATAGATAATTTGATACATGGATCAACAAAACACTTCTACACGACTTCACGACTTCTTCACGACTTCACAACTACACAACATCTTCACTACTTTACAACTTCATGACTTCTTCACTACTTCACACCTTCATGACTTCTTCACTACTTCACAACTTCATGACTTCATGACTCACTACTAAGTATGATCATCTTGATCTACTTATTACATATACTTACACAACTTGTTTCTACAACTTCACATCAATACTAATTAGACTCTAATACTTCTTTGACTTGATGATAAGAAGTATTCTTCTTTTGCACTTTGAATGGTAGAGGAATTGGTATCACTTGAAGCAAAAGATTAAATAATCGTATGATCAAAGGATTTTAGAAGGATGTTACGAAAGATTTGGGATCTGGAAAATTTTCATGCAAGAGGGTGAGGGAAAAAGACCAGGTTTGAGGTGGTATTTATAGGAGAAAAATTTGCTGACAAAAGTTGACGCGGGAGCTGGCCGGGGCCCCCCCCCCCCCCCCCTTAAGTTCATTGGCCGGCCCCCTTAAATTGAAGGGGCCGCCAGCTTTAACGGCCAGATTTTATGTCTTTTGGTGGGAAAGTTCTATTTTGGGAAAACTAACTGATTTTGGTTACGGCAAAATTTGAATCATCTATTTAGTATTGATTTAACATTTTCCTTTTTACCAAAGTGTTTTTACAAAATATATAACCCTCATGTTTATGATTATTTGTTATAAGATTTTCTTAATTAAAACATTTCCCTTTAATTACTAAAAGTGTTTTTCTAAAATATATAAAGGATGTTCGCTATGAAGCAGTTTTTATAAAATTTGTAATGTCTGTAAAGTTAAAGATCCAGTTTGATCTAAAATGTATTAGTTTATTTTTTTTGTTATATGACATTCCTTAGAAGTGATTGTTGAAGCATACTCGAGACGTTTGGATGTCGAAGAGACGTTTACCGTATAGAAGTGCATAGGATGATTTGTGATCACAGAGGTAATCTTAACACTTATCGTTATGTGTTGTAACTTACATCTTTGTCATCATCAAAACATGAAGAGGATGTTATAAGATGTAAATACTGAATATTTATGCCAACACTTGCTTTTCTTAAAATATAAAAAATAACCAAAAAAGGAATCTTCCCTTACCCCTAGACCTTATGTAAGGAGTAGTTTCAATACCCTAACGAGCACTATCCGCAGGAAGTTCAATCCCCGGATACTTTGGCCACTTACACTATGACTACATCGGTCAGTACACTGCCCGTCCGATGGTGGGGATTGCAAGTGTCTCAAGATCCCTTGGAGGAGGTAAAACCCTAGTGCGTGGTCGCAATCCGCGCATCAAAGTCTTTTGGCGCCGCTGCGGGGAATAGTTATGTTTAGGTTTGAACTTTTTTTTATTTATTGTACGGTTACTATTAGATGTCCTTTCTAGTGAGATTATTTATTTTATTTTTCTTAGGTTTTTTCTTAGTCTAATCTAGTTTCTTTGTTGCCTATTGTTGTAATTACTTTCTTCATGAGTAATATTGATCGTTTCGATCCCCTGTTATTCGTGTTTTCGCCGTAGGAATTTTCAATTACGCAACCTGACCCCTACTTGTCGGCAAACGAAAACCCACCAAAACCTATCACCAGGTCATCAACTTTGACAACCATTCTGAAATGGACGAATCGTGACCATGGACACCGCCATGGAAATGGCCTTTTTACTATTTCGTCAGATTCCGATGAGGACCTAGGGACACGGGGAAGTAGTAGCATGTTGCCCTGAGAAGGAGGAGGACAGAGCTAACCCTCTAAATTATGTTGACCCTTAGAACAAGATTGAGAAGATAGTTTGTTTAATGCAATTTCCTTGCCAAAATTGGATTTTAGATCTTTGACGGCCTACCTTCTACTCATCTTGCCAATGAACATAATTTCGCGTTTGTTGAATAAAATATGAATCATGACTAAATGAGATTAAAGTTCAGGGAGATTAATATTGTTGGCCTAGGCTAAGATTTGCATGTGTTTGTGGGGAGATATACCTATCAAACGTGTTTAATGTTATGGAAGATCTAAGAGCAGTTTATTGATGTACCTCACCCAAGTTGTGTTTGGGAAGCCTTCAAGCAAGAGTTAACCAACTTGGATGAAAGACTAATGGAAGGGCTAATTAACATTCTCAGGATTGGGGATTGAGGATTTTTGTTTATTCAAATGCCCCGTGCACACCCTAGATATAAAAACTTTCTATTGAGAAATGTAATAGGTTTCCCCTATGGCATACTGAGTGATAGCGATATTTAAAAAGACTTAAGTACCATGAAAGAAATAAGAGGTACGTACGTGGATGGTTTAGAGCTCAATGATATTGATTTAAGAAGGATGGGTGACAATTAGGTGGTCCACTCGGGTACGTGGCATTAAGTGACAGACTAGATGGAGCCCATGACTTATGAGTCTGCTAACAAGACTCGTTAATAAAGAAAGCTGCTTCTTGGGAGAACCAAGCTTTTTTTTTTTTTGTGTGTTGTATTATTTGTTTGTTTGGTTATTTCTTCCTATATATGTTTTATTTTTATTGTTATTGATTCATGTTTCAAATTGTGAAAAATGCTTTATTTTGTTTTAACTTCGCTTAACTATCATATAAAGGTATTTTGGCAAAAGCATAAATGTAAGATAAATCTAAATCGGGTTTATAAGAACAAACGAACATGAATCATAAACATATAAAATTGACACTACATATTAGTAATTGTTGAGGTCAAATGCTTGTATCGGAGTCATAATGATATTTTGCAGGATTTCCAGGAAGTAAGAATTGAGTTTTTCAGAAATTTTCCGGAAACTTAACATGAGAAATCTGTCAGATCAATCTGAGGCGTAAGCTCAGGCTGACGCTCAAGTGCATTTTCTGGAATTTTTTGAAAGTTCTGTTTTCTTCGGATCATAAAATGCTTTATAAAATCTCTAACTATTAAACTCCAGGAATCTGCAAAAATATTCATTCCACAAGCATTATATCCTTATACAGATTTATCCGCCGATGTTATGCAGGTTTTCGTGTTTGTTTTCTCAGGTTAACAGGTTATTTTGGACAAGAGATGATTTATATTTCGAAGAGAAGCTTTGAGTGTTCATTTTCTGGAAGAAGAATCTAACCATGTTACCCCTTTATCTACGAGCGAATCAGGGGAGTATTTTGATTTCATTTTTACCTTATTTACTTTTACATCTTATTATTTGAACATGGGGACAATGTTCATCTAAGTGTAAGGGGGGGGGGGGTAAATTTCGATACCTTAGAGAATTGCAATTACGCTTGATTTTTGTTTGTTTAATGGTAGATGTGTAATAAAACTGAGATCTAATACCTGTTAGGGCAATTAGTGCAAATTTAAAATATTTTACAACATTTAGGAGTGAAACTTGGTCTTAATGAGCGTCTCATGGATAGGAGTTATATGACTAGCACAAAAAAACCGTCGTCCACAAAAAATTTTCCACCAATAATGTGAGGTGCGCCCTAGAATTGTAGGGAAAAGCTTCCATTTAATGTTTACTATGATGTGTGTACCGGTAGCACTTAGATTCTAGAACTTGCGATAGGACCATCCCGATCCACAAGTGAGACTTACAGTTCGTGTAGTTAGATTACTACTGATAGAGGCATTAGATTAACCCTTGTTTTACACTGTGTTTTTTATTTAATTACATTGACTACATTTGGTCATGTAATTCTCCCACACCCTTAGCGTTGTACTCATTTTATACACGATACCCTAATACACCCTCCGAGCCTATCTTTTCGTTTCTAACTGTTAAGCATTATATTAAAGGAAGATTTGTTACACCCCACTTTAAATGTACACCCAAATCGCTATATCTACCTTGTATGCACTCACCTTTAGTGCATTATTGTGACACATTGTTAACCCTTAGTTAATTATCTAATTGATTACATGGTGTAAGTCGAGCATATCCTTGTACATATTGTTTATGGGACGATTGGGACTCATGGGTAAAGTATAGTGTAATGGGTAATGGGAAGAAAACCTTATTACCCCCAATGTGCTAATATTTTAAAAAGTCTCCAAGTGTTTCGATTATCTTAATTCGAGTCATTAGAATAGTATTATTTGTAAAGTATGTAAAAGTTCAAGTGTAGAGGAGAACCGAGGCCCTATGATGTATTATTTTGGTGTAGGGCAAGAATTTATGTCAAAAAAAAAAAAATCAAGAAATATAAAAAATGAGAAAAAGAAAAGTAGAAAAAATAGCGACTACCATCCCGTTTCTTTTATGTTTATTTCATGTTTTATTAGTTTTTGATTAGCTTAAGTCGAGTCTAGTCTTGGCTTAGCAACGCCATATTTGGTTGGGAATTACGTATTTGAAGGATTACAAAACAAACAACGTAGAAGTGAAGAAGAGAGAAAACGAAGAGGGGGCTAATAGGTACATAGTTACTTAGCTTGATTAGTAGCTAGGGTTTAGGGTTGTAACCTCCCTCTATTATTAAAGAGTGGTAGCGTCTAGGTTAACAGATCATCCATATCATAGCTTAGTCTCTCCAATGAGGAGTCTAGGAACGCATAGAGCGTGTTAGTAGCTTGTATTGAGTAGGTATTATTAGTTTCTTTTATGATTCAATAAAGAAAACTATTAGTAATGTGATTGGTGTTCTGTGATTTCTATATTCCGCTGTGTTTCAATCAATGTCTGACTCTCATACCCTGTGTCCCAGGATCGCTTGTAGGTTTGTGCAGGTGGTATCCAGGGCTCGGGGAGAGTCTCTGTGATACGTAGAGGACATAACTTTTTCAACACTCCTCAACAACACAAACTTACATCAATGCCTGGATCTGAGCACTGAGTCAGATCACACACACAATCAAAAACACAGCATCCGCCTTGCATCACCTCACTGCTCACTAACGAGCAATGCAAAAGTTCCCGTACTTTTTTTCTCTAAGAAAGAAGAGTATGAACTCTGGGGCGCGATGCGGAGGATGCGAGAAGCTGGATTACCAACATTGATCAGCGCAGCATCTTGTGGCGAAGGTAGTCCTTAAGGAGGTAACAGCCCAAAGGAGAGCTTCGGATGACGTCAGAATGGGTAGGAATAAATACTATCTTGACCCTACATGCGTGGCTGGAAGGAGTTCTTGCTCGGCTGCAGCGGGGGGAAAATACACGAGTGAAACTATTTCTTCTTCAAAGCTATAGACCATCAGATGCACTTGGGTGATTTCACTTCATGGACTGATGCAGAAGGATGCTCTGAGAGGCAATCAAAGCGCTAGATTTGGTGGGGAATGATGAGTCAAGGAAGGAGTGGAGGAAGTCAATGTGACCGACAGCAGTTTCCAGGGTTTCAGATCACTGAGGAAGAGGGTATCCACAGGGTTATGACCAAATCATAGATTCTGGCCAATTGAATCAGCTACAAGGCCGCAGACAATGAGGATTGCAATGTAACTCTCTTCTAAGATCCTTGTGCTCTATGCATGGCTTCAAGTAACGCATTGCTCAAGCTACAGAAGAGGTGGTTGGACATGATGAGTTTTGATTGATTTGTACAACAAAGCTCAAAACTCTTGAACCGATGTCAGAGAGGCTAGTTCGTTCATCTACTCCCACAGTGCTACTCAGGAGTTTTGTCGGCTCCACCTCCGTAATATGGTGCCTCCCTAAGCCCAAGTCAATTCATTCTGGAATCATCTTACATACACCCCAAGCCAAATCACCTTCTCTGGTAGTGTAGTTGGAAGATGTACTTCATTCTTTTGTTGGGGTGGATTGTGAATCTCGGCGAGGCAACTACTCGTATGAAGGACTTTGAACAGCCGGTGGATCCATCTGGATATGGAAGGAGAATGAATTGAAGGTGGCACGGTGGCTATGCTGCTCTTTGAGCATCGAAGGAGTATTGATTTAACAGAAGTCGTGGGAGGAGTTTGGTTATCAAGGTTCAGCGTACGGTTGACAGGGAAGGAGAGATCAGTGTTCACGAATTGTGGTCAAATGAGTCACTTCTCCAGGAATGCCAAGGCAGGAATCTACTGATGAGGTTAGGTATTTACCTATCAGCAGAAACGCAAGGGGAAATTGATACTGCAAAAAGCTGGATATTCCCACAGCTTGATACTTGGTATTGATCTATGTTGATGAAGGTCATCGGAGAGATAGTGATGGTGTGTTGATCATTGTGGGTGGATTGCATCGGCATCTGGCATACGTCAGATGAAGAAGGTTAGGTTTTAGAACGTCAATCTGCTCTTCATATGGCACGTTCTCACCAGGTTACAATTGGGAGGCAATGTCGTTTGTGTTTTTGGTTGGTAAGATGTGGTGAGATGTAATAAATGAATCTTTGAGAGAAAATAGAAGGATATGGGAGTGATTGGTATGAGAAAACGCTCGTANAAACTCAACAACATACTAATTCTGGTAAAGATAGTTAGGGAGTAATGAAATTAGTAAAACTACTTTCAAACACTGATTCTCTCAACCAAAAAAATCAAAAATATAAGTAAGTATAAAAAGTAGATTTGGGTTAGTTGACTAGCAACTAATTCTGCCCTCTCCTCCAAAACCAGAGATTTTACTGCTTTCATAAAATATAAAAAATACAAAAAGAATCTTCCTCCACCCTTAGACCTAGATTAGAGTAGCCTTTAGCCTAACGAACACTATTCCCTGCGAGAGAACGATCAATCCCCCGGTACTTGCCACTACACTATACTACATCGGTCAGGTACACTGCCTGGTGGGGATTGCAAGCTTCTCGAGATCCCTCGAGAGGTAAAAAATAGTGCGTGTTGCAATCCACGCGTATCAACATACATATTAGTAATTGTTTGAGTCAAATGCTTGTATCGAGTCATAATGATATTTTGCAGAATTTCCAGGAAGTAAGAATTGAGTTTTTCCAGAAATTTTCCGGAAACTTAACATGAGAAATCTGTCAGATCACATCTGACGGCGTCAAGCTCCAGGCTGACGCCATCAAGTGCAATTTTCTGGAATTTTTTGAAAGTTCTGTTTTTCTTTCGGAATCATAAAATGCTTTATAAAATCTCTAACTTATAAACTCCAGGAATCTGCAAAAATATTCATTCCACAAGCATTATATCCTTATACAGATTTATCCCGCCGATGTTATGCAGGTTTTCGTGTTTGTTTTCTCAGGTTTAACAGGTTATTTTGGACAAGAAGATGATTTATATTTCGGAAGGGAAGCTTTGAGTGTTCATTTTCTTGGAAGAAGATCTAACCATGTTACCCCTTTATCTACCGAGCGAATCAGGGGAGTATTTGATTTCATTCTTTTACCTTATTTACTTTTACATCTTATTATTTGAACATTGGGGACAATGTTCATCTTAAGTGTAAGGGGGGGGGGGTAAATTACGATACCTTAGAGAATGCAATTACGCTTGATTTTTGTTTGTTTAATGGTAGATGTGTAATAAAACTGAGATAAATACCTGTTAGGGCAATTTTAGTGCCAAATTTAAAATATTTTACAACATTTAGGAGTGAAACTTTGGTCTTAATGAGCGTCTCATGGATAGGAGTTATATGACTAGCACAAAAAACCGTACCACCAAAAAATTTTCCACCCCAAATATGTGAGGTGCGCCCCTAGAATTGGTAGGAAAAGCATTCATCTTTAATGCTATGATGTGTGTACCGGTAGCACTTAGATTCTAGAACTTGCGATAGGACCATCCCGAATCCACAAGTGAGATTACATTCGTGTAGTTAGATTTACTACATGATAAGAGGCATTAGCATTAACCCATTGTTTTACACCTGTGTTTTTGTTAAATTACATTGACTACATTGGTCATGTAATTCTCCCACACCCTTAGCGTTGTACTCATTTTTAGTACACGATACCCCTAGTACACCCCTCCGAGCCTATCTTTTCGTTTCTAACTTTAAGCATTATACTTAAAGGAAGAATTTGTTACACCCCACTTAAATGTACACCCAAATCGCCTTAGCCTACCTTGTATGCACTCACCTTTAGTGCATTATTGTGACAACATTTGTTAAACCCTTAGTTAATTATCTAATTGATTACATGGTTGTTAAGTCGAGCCATATCCTTGTACATATTGTTTAGGGACGATTGGGACTCATGGGTAAAGTACTAGTGTAATGGAGTAATGGGGAAGAACAACATTATTACCCCCATATGTGCTAAATATTTTAAAAAGTACTCCAAGTGTTTCGATTATCTTAATTCGAGTCATTAGAATAGTTATTTGTAAAGTATGTAAAAGTTCAAGTGTAAGAGGAGAACCGAGGCCCCTATGATGTATTATTTTGGATGGTAGGGCAAGAATGTATGTCAAAAAAAAAAAAAAAAATCGAAAAATCAAGAAAAATATAAAAAAATGAGAAAAAGAAAAGTAGAAAAAACATACGGACTACCATCCCGTTTCTTTTTATGTTTATTTCATGTTTTTATTAGTTTTTGATTAGCTTAAGTCGAGTCTAGTCTTGGCTTAGCAACGCCATATTGTACATGTAATTAATCAAGATCTTTAAACCTCGACACCAGCCAAAATCTTCCTTATCCAACATAACAGCTTGTTTATCATATCCCTACACCCTCATTACAACCTTTTGTAAAGTCCTCTATTGATAGTGTTAGTCTTTTAGGGCTTATGCCTAGTGGAGAAGGTTTTCGATCCTTTCTCCCAAGCCTATGTAATCTAGTTTGCTAGGACAGGTAGGTTGAGAGATATGCTTCATTTTCATTTATGAGGATATAATTCCTAGACACCTTGAGAGCATTGTGAGGTATCTAACACTACTTTTGGAGGTGCTAGTTGGTGTAATCTCCGCTGCTTATTATGATTGGAAGGGGAACGTATTTATTGTTGTAATTACTTTTATATTAGTGCTTAAATGACCTAACTTGTATTTTGATTAGAATAACAGCGCATTTTTGCTTGAGGGACAAGCAAATCTCAAAGTGTAAGGGTATTTGATGGAGGCAAAAGTGCTACCCTTTTCGGCGGTCATATTAAGGCCGAAATCGTATTTATTTGATCACAATATCGCCCTAAATCGTTCCTTTTGCGATTTTAGGTACTTTGGGAGAGAAATTCCTGGAAAAGGAAAGGCATTTTGGACGTTTCGGAGCATAAAAGCTGAAGAATTCGGCAAAGTGTCAAAAATCTGCTGGAACAGTACCCAGACTGGCGTCAAGAACCCATCCTGACGCGCCGTCAAGACTTGATAGGCCAGAACATATTAAAGAGGGACGGCGTCAAGAAAGCTATCAAGAAACCCTAACACAGGCGAGGTGACGGTGTCAAGTTCCATAACGTGACGCCGTCAGATCTGTTTCTATATATATTCGCCATAATTTTTAGTCGTTCGTGTGGAACTCTTTAGAGAGAAACCCTAGACGATTTTGCAGCTTTTTAAAGGGTTTTAAACCCTTGGATCTCTCATGTTACATTGAAGATAAGTAATCAATTAATCATTCAATATGTTCTATGTGTTGTTTGATTCTATCTTGTTCTTGGTCTTTTGTTTAACATGCTAGGCTATATTTTCTTTTGTGTTTGCTTAGATCTAATGAAACCTAACTATTAATTATTGATTGAATGGTGTGTTATTAATTTGTATTGGATGGGTGATTATCGATGTTAGCTTAAGAAAAACTGGCTGACTTCGGTTGGTAAACATGCTTAAACGTCTTAAGAAACATGAACCAAGGTGTACTAAGGTTATTTTTGATTATATTTAATGCATGAGTGAATTCTAGTGATCCCATGTTAGGAGCTTCTTAGCCGGCTCGACATAGGAGTGAAGTAGGATCTCATAGAGTTAGGGAAGTCCGTACACACCCCTACAAATGGGTATTAAGGAATACAATCCGTCATCCACGCAATTAATACACACTAATCAATCGGTAAAAGATAGTTAGGGGAGTAAGAAATCTAAGTAAACCACTTCTCTCCATTATAGTTTCACAACCATTTACTTTTTCGTTATTTTATTTTATTGCATTTGTGGTTAATTTGGGTTAGTTGATCTAGCAAACTAATTCCGCCCACTCTTCCAAAACCCGAGATTTTTACTTGCTGTGGAAAACTAGAAGGGGGGGGGGGGGGTTGAATAGTTTTCCCCTCTTTTTCGTTTTATTAAATGTTTGTTTGAAAAACCTTCAATTAGAGTTTATTATGAAAACAATATATAATCAATATGATTAATTATATATGTGTACTTTTGAGTTTGCTTTCAAAACTTAGTTTTATGAATAAAGCTTTGGTTGATCTTTATGTGAATATGTTTTCCTTTTGAAATCTTAAAACGTTTTGTATCAAATCATCTATTTAGTTAAACTCAATATGAGGAGTGTGAATAATAATGTAGTTGATCATATCATATAATTATGCACATCATCACAATATTAACTTGCAACTATAACACAATCAATCATCATGACAATATAAGCAACACCCAACACATATATGCAAGCATAGATATAAAGCGATAAATGCAAGAGTAAATGTAAAGAGATAAGAGAAAGAAGATGCAAACCGGACACGATGATTTATAGTGGTTCGGCTACAAGGTCTCCTTCTGTAACACCCCCAAAATCTGATACAGCGGAAGACTATTCAAGCTTTCGGGGTGCTACGGGGATTGGTATCCAACACAAGTCATAAAAGAACGAGATAAAGTAAACATGAGTAAAACGCAATCAAACGGGGTTTTAAAGTTTACACTCATCCCAATATTATCCAAAGTAAGGCCCAAAAGGAATAAAAGTAGGCACGCAAATAAATATCAGAGTTTTTAGAAAAATAGATCCTTAGACCGNGTGCTACGGGGATTGGTATCCAACACAAGTCATAAAAGAACGAGATAAAGTAAACATGAGTAAAACGCAATCAAACGGGGTTTTAAAGTTTACACTCATCCCAATATTATCCAAAGTAAGGCCCAAAAGGAATAAAAGTAGGCACGCAAATAAATATCAGAGTTTTTAGAAAAATAGATCCTTAGACCGCATAGCCATGCCAAACCTCCAATCCAAGCATCCAAAATCATCACTTAATTACCTGAGAAAACGTGCTAAAAGTCAGCTTTCGCTGGTGAGATCATAGGTGATCACACTATGGCTGTTTCATTTAACCTTATCAAGTCCACATGCGGTAGTTCACTATGTGACTAGGGTTGATGTCATTCATCTAACCAAGACTAGTCCACACGCGATGGTCCACTATGTGACTAAGGTAGATGCAATATCCTAGTTCCATAAGCATAGCTAGTTTAGAGATAATAAAAGCGATAATAGTCCACATAAAACAGTTTTGCACGTTTCTCACCCCAAGTATTGAAAACAAAGTTCAAGAGAAAAAGTGGGGCTATGACTCACCTCAAGTCCAGCAAACAGCACAAGAATTTAATAGAAGCACATAAAGTATCAACTATCGGCAACGGCGACTACTGACTCGGCACTACCTAATAATATCAATACGCTTCAGTGTAATTCTCAAATAAATATTTCCCAAATCCCGAACATATTCCATTTCCGTTTTCAAAACCTCTTTCTCAAATTCGTTTTAGTGTTTGGTATCCTTGTGTGTGTTGTGTCGACTCAACCAGACTCATGTGAACTCACGCTTCCAAAGAACTCAACAAAGTAAAACCACAACAATCTACGTAACACGTTCTATAGTCTAATAAGTCATCTAAATAGATTGTCGAAGCTTATTAAATTTGTCAACTTGATAAGCTTAACAATGTATTTGTTTCACTTATTATTCCAAAACTATACCACGACCTAAGGCGTCGTAGGATATGTTATCCATTATTAGATCCTTCCAACATACCTAACGAGCTCTTATTAGATTCGTAAATCAAATAAGTTCGTTATCTATGTAAGTTAGATATATTAATGTCAAGTATCCGTGACTAGCAAATAAATAGCACAATAATTATCGTTTATGGCACTTCTAGTTTTGCGTACCCTCGAAACATTTGGTAACTCATTTATTATAAAACTTTCGTTTTAATTATTAGTGTTGTTTACGATAAAAAAACCAACAAGTAATCTACTTGTTATTATTTATTTCTTTATATGGAAACTCTTTTTATTATTATTTTTGCTTTTCTATTTCATACATATATGTATATATTTTCAAGTTCTCGTCGTTCTCAAGTTGAGTTACCATTTGTTTCGAGTCACAAGTCCGAATCATTACTTCTCGACTTTTCAAAATATCACAAGTCATATACAAAAATGAAATCTAATATCCATGTCACGGCATTGTCGGAATCAACTAAGACTAAAAAGTAAAAGTGACTCCGACGTGGCATAAAATTCACAAGTATAATTCACTTCGATACAAACCAATTCGGCCGAAACTACTCCACTACTCCTACGGCTTGATACTTTTTCAACCAAATTCAAACCTATCCTTACTCTCAATCCAACATCAACCAACACTTAACAATAACTACCAATTTCCTCATCACGACAATAGGTTGTCGAGACTCTAGTAGTCTCGGCCTACATCTTCTCAACACCAGTATGCAATAGCCACATAACAATAACCAAGAACAGCTTCAACAATCCCTTGCCGAGACCATAAGGGTCTCGGCTTAACTTTCCCCAGTCAAATACAGAAACCAAACTGACCTCAGAATCCTATTCCACTGCTACAACCAACCGGTACCATGGTGATAAATCCGAAACACAACCAAATAACATCATCCATACCGTGAGCTTATGCTCACGGATTCATGACTCGTCACACACAAGACACGACACGATGGGATACCAAACCCAGTTCTAATCACATTTTCATTAATAAAAATCATTTTCCCAAATGTTTTCAACAAAAATCAAAACCCATTAAAATCATCCGTGTTTTCACGGATTTATGACCACATCGAGGCGTACATGATGCCAAACCGATGCTACTCACCTTGCTAGACCTCAAAACCCACGGATCTACAAGAAACAACCAAGTTTAGTCTCGAAGGTGGTGGATTCGAGATGTTTTTGTGCGATTTAGAGCGCGTGTGGTATGTAGATAGGTAGAAGATGAAGAGAGGGTTAAGGTGGTGGCGGTGGTTAAATAACGAGGTGTTAGGGCTCGTTTTGGGGCGCGTGCACCATAACAAAAGAAGAAGGGGATGATGGTGGTTCATTTTATATTGGCTGTGAGTGGTGGTGGACGGCGGTGGTGCCGTGGTGTAAGGTGGCCGGCGGCTGTGGACAAAGAAAGGGAGAGAAGAAAGAGATATGAGATGTAAAATGAAAATGATAAATGAAAAGGGGAGGTTAGGCTTATATATCCAGAAATTGTAAAATGGTCCCTGTCTTACAAATATTTTCTAGACGGGGGTTGGAGTAAGGACTCACGGTGAAATTTTATTAAACTCTCCCGAGACTTATATACTTTTATTCGTGAAAATTTACTAAACATTGCCAACACGATTTTTAGTCGCCACCATTCACTTTAAATACATTTTCTATTAAATTTGATAATGAACCCGTTTATAAAAACAAAACGTAATCATTTCCCATTAAATCCCGACTCTCACTTCCCGAACCAATACTTGTTATCAAAAATCCTCAACGCGTGTTTATATGTACGCCATCAATTTATAAATAGGTTTTTCCATAAAACGTAACTATAGATACGCCTCCATTTATTTCACGTAATAAAACTTTATATATTTCGTATTATTAGGTTCCTAGTGCCAGAGTCGAAGTATTGCCTAACTTAACGCCATAGAAATGGTCTAACGACAAATATTCCACATAAATAATCAATGATACGCATCAGATTCAACATGATCAATCACTAATTCCCATAATTTCTGAAAACCGTTACAATAAAATTAACGACTCATTTTTAATTATGAAATCGTAGTTCAAATCAGGTTCTCAAATTTACCAGTTGTCACATCCTCCCAGCCTCAGAAGAAACCCGTCCCGGGTTTCACTTAAAGTTACCCATCAAGATCGAATAGAGATAAAATAGATTCACTGAATTTCATCCTCACATTCACCACGTGAGTGGAGGGCTATCACAAAATTTCCAACAAGCTCAAACACAACGATATGACTTGGCTTAGATCGCTAGATTTTTCACGAATAAGATTTCAACGAGCTCCTCAAAGGAGTTTGACGTTCATCATCATAGAACAGAAAATTTCTGAATTCGCAGTGGCAATCTCTGCCGAAAGCGTCTTTCCAGACTATTCGTCATGACTCTTGCGGACTTTGCCAAGTCCCGATGCAAGAACGAGTGTCACAAATTCAAATTCCAACGAGAATTCTCGAGCGAAACAAAATAGCAGAGATTAAATTTCTCACGTTTACTCAACGTATTCCACCATCTCCAGGTGATACCTTAATAATCTTCTTTCCCTACTTTTGGGATCTTAATATTCATTTCAACTGTCTCACGAATGAAAGTCAATATGGCGAACTTACTGTCTCCAATTCCGGTTCAGCGAGAGTTATACCGACACATTCGACCATAACGAGTCCTGAACGGTATAATCTTGACGCCAGGTTGTTTTCATCAACTTAGGAAATTTTGGGGAGAGGTGGATGTCTCTCCCAGCCTCCTTTCAAAGTTACAAATGACAGCTCAAAGCTTTATTCTCGACGTACGAACGATTCTCTTACTCTGACCATCTGATTGGGGAGGTTACGTAACACTCCTATTACCACTCGTCCCTACGGTCATCTTGTAGAGATTTCTAGAAATTCAACATGAACGACAATCTTCACAAGACGTGATAGAAATCGACACTCTATGCCGGGAAGTCAACTTTTCTCAAAAACAATAGTCACTCTCGTCCATACTATTACTTTTATCGATAACGCGAAGATAAATGGATTCGATACTGAAATCATAATTTCCCGAACGGTATTGCAACCATTATCTCTTCCTGGGAAATTTGATGATAAATCTGTAGTGGTCCTCTTCCACTTATAAATCGAAAATTTGGAATTGATCCAAAATGTAACGGTCCTGACATCTTATATCTGTCTCTCCATACGCTTAGCATTTGCTGACAGTCATTGCAATGTCAGCCTCCATGCTCGGTCATCACTATCATTACTTCTGACCTTAATATGTCTAATCCGATTCTTGGATTGACTAGAGTATCCCGGTTCGTGCTCTCGTGCTTAATCCAACCTTGGATACTTTCTGGGGAGGTATCCCGCTTTTATCCCTAAAGAATAGGATTCCTTTTGTACATTCCACGTGACCGTTTTCAATTCTCCCACATACTACAAAGGTTCCCGTAGTTGTCAATTCTTCTACTTGATAATCTCAGCGTATTAATCTCAGTCCACTATCGAGTAACCTATTTCGATGGAATAAGCTTTCCCCATCTTCGAGCAAAATCACCGAAACCTTAAACTACGTAACAACTTGATTTTAGCTTAATCTCGCAACTCATCAAACAAGAACTGTCACGAGATTAGACCGTGTATCAAGTTGTTGAGAAAAAGAATTTAACGTCTTTGATGATTTGGCTCAATTTAGGAATTGCTCAAAACAACCGAATAGGTACCTATAGCTAAAAGTCAGCGTTCACCCGGCGGTTTTAATGTGCGTACTTCTTACTCGACTAAGAGTGTCGGCAGTAACGCTTCTTTTTCCTAGAATAATAGCAAATTTGTAGTTATATTCACCAGGTAGTTCTACCTAGCGAGTCTACCTTAACGGTCCGCTCTTTCTGATTTAAAACATATCGTAACCACATGGTTAGTGTACATCATACACTTCGCGCACTACCGGTGTTGTTTTCCCCGGATTCTGGGTGTAATTACTACTGCATCTGGTGTTAACTCAGGAGCGGTGTAGCTCCTCTCGCATGCCTCGAGTTGACGAGAGGCGTGGGCTACTTTCTTCTTCACTCATACCAAACCATTTCACCAATCTTTTATATAAGGTAACACCATATGCAACAACACCTACGCTATCTTTCGATACAGCTAAGTTAGGTGTACTATACCGCATTTACTTCCAAATTCACAATGCTTTTTCTTCGTCTTCTCCTTAGTTACCCTTTTCCTACCTCGGGAGGAATGGTACGAACAACTCATTTCTTAACAGACTACATTTCAACATAATCCAGGTAAACCCAAATCACATGACTACGAAGTCGAACGGTCAAATTTTCAAACTTCGTTCTTCAAGAAGTTAGTCCATTATCATTGGCTACTAACACAGCTTGACCACTTAAGGTTCACGTACACTATGAAGGCGTCTGAGGTACTGGTTAACCAACAAGCCTAACCAACGGTTCATAAGTCATAATGGCGTAACACAGTCTTCGGGATTCTCCTTTCCCGGATCATTGCTGGTGATGGTATTCCGATCATGGATCGATTTCCTCAACTAGTCCTTTGAACCTTGTAGCTGATCAAGGAGGTTCAGCTTTCTGTAAGGGGCGTCGGTTCTTCACCGCGATTTGCTAATCGCCATATTCTAAGTCCGAGTAGTTTAAGTCTTAACTAAAAGGGGTATAAACGCAATGGGTATAATCTCTTCATTAGCTCTTCCGTCACAAAGCAAGTGTACATCCGTTCCCACTAACAATCGACTAGTCTCAAGTGTATACTTACTTGCTAACGCGCCGGATAGCATTACGTAGGATGGCATTGATTGCTACCTGCAAACAATCGGTCGATTTCGGTATCTTCTCTAGTATCCATCGCAAAGAATATGGTTATGAACCAAGTATAGTCCGTCGTAGCGTTTGAAATGCTTGCTACAAGCAACCATGCCTCTTATCCGTAAATGAAGTCACAAATTATCCGGTAGCTGTTCAACTCAAAATTTCGTATAATCATCGCGAAGATTCTTGGGTAACGGAGTAGGTAGAGTAGCGTGGAACGCTATGCGAAGGAGTCGTTCCTCGAGGGTACGTGGCATACCGTATCTCTTCGAGTTGGAGTACGATGTCGGTTAAGTCGAAATTCATAGAATGGAAAAGAGAGATAGAATCAATTCAAAATGCGAGATTTCAGGCATAGGATGAGAAACTTAATTCTCAGCAGAGGTTTAAGCAACCATCCCAGCATAACATGATTCCTACCTGAATTATACATAGGTGGCCAGTCTTTGTATAATTAAGGTCCAATGATGTCATGCTAAGTTTAGTTACAAGAGAATAGATAGTAAACCTTTTGTGGGTTTTTGGAAGGATATGACGATAGTGACGCACATAGCTGATTTGTGACGCATAGTTAAGAAAGTGACGTCGAGTAATTCGTTGGATGACAGCTAAAACGAAAGTGCAGCGCATAAGTCTCATCACACAGGACAGCCATTCCTTGACGTCACATTATACTCTTGGTATCTTCTTACTTCTCGATTCTCCTTGGTTATCTTCCATTTTCTCGGCTTCGCAATTTCTACTCTTCCCCAATTCTCAACACGTTTTCATGTAGTGCTCCTTCTTTCTTCATATAACACATGCGGCACTAGTCTTAAAATCCGACCCGGAGGTTGTCGAAACCAATGCATGGGCCTTAGATCTACGGTCTCCAGCTAAGTATCCCACCTACAACTCTTACGACACGTCTCAGCACACCAACCAGAGTGGTGAAGCCTATAATAGTCTCACTTAGGTTAATTCTAAGTGTGCGTCTCAAATTCCCCAGCTTTTGACAACATAAGCAATTAAGCATCCATGACCTCTTGTCGTATGTATGGTTTTCTCTCACCTTTAGCAATTCTTCTCATTTCCTCTTGTTTTTCGCTTTCTCAGCGACATCATCACCAAGCCTTACTCCTTACCATTTCATGGCACAACTAGAATAACTCAAAGAAGCGGTGAGTATAGGTCTGTAGGTCAGTACCTCCCATCTTGTGGGTCCAGAACTCGACTTCTCGTTCCTTGAGTAGTATTCCCACTACCTTTTATTTTCGACCACTTCCTTGGTCGTATTTCATCCCATTAGATATTCAAAGCACTACGAAATGTAGCTGGTCACGAGGTAATCACGTCATCCTCGTTAGACGGCCAATCCATCAATATAGTGCTCTATCTTGAGCGGTTCAGCATGAGCTATCTCAAGTCACCATAGTGACAGCTCCCGGAAACAACGACCTTATTCGGCATGTCATTGTCGTTCGTCTCACAATTCCATACTTTAATTTCCCCTTTTTCTCACTTTGCCACAAAGGCAATAATCCCCAACGTAATCGTCTTAAATCTTCCTCCTCAATACCTCGAATAAGTCGCTTTAATATCGCCAGATCAGAGATTTCTATTTCGTCCCATAGTGTTTACGAGACATATTCGCCTTCTCACAATTACCAATTCGAAATACGGTTTCAATCTTTTCTAACCAACATTCTAGAGCAACAACCTCTTCGATCTCGCTATTCCAATAGACATGCAACTTCGTAACTCCTCCTACGTTCCCTTACGGGCATCGTTTTGGTGGATGGGCGATTCGTATCGGTTTTGTGTCTCGGCCACTCATTTGGCCATTTAACTGCTCAATGCATGCTCAACTCACCTTAACACGTTTTGGCGAGACCTGGTTGTTGGTAGTTTAGTTCATAATGACTAGAGGTTGTCCACAACGTCCTGTGCTAATAGCTGCAACAAGTCGTGTCTGCGTGGTCCTACTAAGTCTCGTTTCGGGGTTATTAATCTATCCCCACGGGAAATCAACGAACTATACGATTCGAATATCGGGATAACATCGCACAAAACTTTGCTCCTCGTCGTTAAAGGAATGAACTTCAAACACGATATCAAGAATACTATTCCACTCAACGATTGTAGGTTCCCGCTCCACCTAGTAAACAGGTGCTTGGATTCATCGCACATCGGGGTTTGGAACGAGGTTCCTGCAAGCTCAATGCGAGGGTAACGAATAGTCACCTAGGTTATAACGATAGATAACACAACAAAACTAATGCGTAAGCGAAACTTTCAGTTAAGCACGATCATTCAATGTCGATACACGATCTTCCAAATTTCATCAACGGCGAATCGAAGCGGCGTTAGATGATGATGGTAGCTATTTAAGGAAACGAGGTTATCTACCCGATAACCTTTCGGTTTAGAATTCGCAACAATCAAATCCATAACTATTCACACTCTTGGCGTAATAGTTTTTAAGATGGTTTCTTAGACGACGCTAGATGGCGCTTCAGCACAATAGGACGAAGGTCCGATCTCAACATTAACTAATAACGAGTATGACGGAAACATATGGATATGTTACCGCTCTAGAATCGAATAGTGAGGGCTGGATAGGGAGGAGACACAGTCTATGACAACGGTATATAATTATCATATTCAGGATATCACACACAATTCACGAGTCATAAGGGTGGGTCATACGCTAATAAATTTCCTCCGCAATACTCGCCGGCCCAATTGGGTTCGTCAACCCAAAAGGTCCGATGACTGTTGCGGTTTGGTTTATTAACGTCAAACCAACCCGTAACTCAAACCATAACAAAATCTTCTAAATCAATATACCACATATCCAATCAATCAAACATAAGCTCAATATGCCATTCGATTGTAAAATCGAGGTCCCCCATGATTTCCATATCATCTCGATCACTATCAAATAAAATCGCATAGAGCATAGTGAAGTCCTATCGCATCACTAAGTTCTCTAGCGTCAATCTCCCAATTCATAATCGCATCATATCATCTCATAATATCTCACACATAATATAAGATGCTTCGGCTTGGCGGGCTGGCGGGCGTTGGTCGAGGATCGCTTTCTATAAAAATCGGTTATAGTTTAGGTTTTTATTACCTAGTTCTCTATAACCTGGCTCTGATACCAATCTGTAACACCCCCAAAATCTGATACAGCGGAAGACTATTCAAGCTTTCGGGGTGCTACGGGGATTGGTATCCAACACAAGTCATAAAAGAATGAGATAAAGTAAACATGAGTAAAACGCAATCAAACGGGGTTTTAAAGTTTACACTCTTCCCAATATTATCCAAAGTAAGGCCCAAAAGGAATAAAAGTAGGTCCGCAAATACATATCAGAGTTTTTAGAAAAATAGATCCTTAGACCGCATAGCCATGCCAAACCTCCAATCCAAGCATCCAAAATCATCGCTTAATTACCTGAGAAAACTTGCTAAAAGTCAGCTTTCGCTGGTGAGATCATAGGTTTATATTCATAATCAATTCAAGTGGACATATACGCAAAACGCTTGCTAGCTAGCCTAGGCCTTACGGTTAACTTCCGTGCATCAAAGCCCTATAGGGGCACCCTAAAATCCATAGGGCCTATAGGTAACCAATCCTCACAAATAAATTCCGCAAATCACAAATAACCATTAAACATATATTAAGTCCAATAGGTGATCACACTATGGCTGTTTCATTTAACCTTATCAAGTCCACATGCGGTAGTTCACTATGTGACTAGGGTTGATGTCATTCATCTAACCAAGACTAGTCCACACGCGATGGTCCACTATGTGACTAAGGTAGATGCAATATCCTAGTTCCATAAGCATAGCAAGTTTAGAGATAATAAAAGCGATAATGTCAATAAAACAGTTTTTGCACGGTTCTCACCTCAAGGTATTGAAAACAACAAAGTTCAAGAAGGGAAAGTGAGCTATGATAACTCAAAGTCCACGCAAACCAAGCACAAAGAATGTTAATAGAAGCATCATAGTATCACTACGGCAAACGGGATACTGCTCGGGCACTACCGTAATAAGCATCAATACGCTTCAGGTATTATTCTAAATAATATTTTCCCAAATCCCGAACATATTCCTTCCGTTTCAAAACCTCTTTCTCAAATTCTTTTAGTTTTGGTATCCTGTGTTGTTTGTGTCGGACTCAAACCAGAATCCATGGGAACTCCGTTCAAAAGAACCTCAACACAAAGTAAAAACCACAACAATTAGTGACAGTATCTATAGTCTAATAAGTATTAAATAGATTTGAAGCTAGTTAAATTTGTCAACTTGATAGCGTTAACTGTATTTTTACTTATTATTCCAAAATATTACACGGAACCTAAGCGTCGTGGGATATGTATCCATTATTAAGATCTTCCACATACTACGAGCTACTTATTAATCAGTAATAAATAAGTTTTTATCTATGTAAGTTAGATATATTATGGTCAAGTATCCGTTGACTAGCAAATGAAATAGACACATTTAATTAGTTTATGCATTCTCGTTTTGCGTACCCTCGAAAACATTTGTTAACTCATTTATTATAAAACTTCGTTTTAATTTATTAGTGTTGTTACGATAAAAAACCAAAATAAATCTACCTTGTTATTAATTAATTATTTTATATTGGAAACTCTTATTATATATTATTTTGCTTCTATTCTACTATAGTATCAATTTTTCAATTCTCGTCCGTTCTCAAGTTGAAGCATACATTTGTTTCGAGTCACAGTCACGGAAATCATTACTTCTCGACTTTTTCAAAAGATCACAAATAATATACAAATGAAATCTAATAGTCCATGTGCCGGGCATTGTCGGAATCAACAAGACTAAAAAGTAAACAGTGGACTCCCGAGGCGGCATAAAATTCACAAAGTTACTTCACTTTCAGATACACAACCCATTTCGGCCGGAAATACTCACTACTCCTACGGCTTGTTATTTTCAATTAACATTCAACTATCTTATTCAATCCAACATCAACCAACACTTTAAACAATAACTAACCCAATTTCCTCATCACGACAATAGGTTGTCGGAACTCTAGTAGTCTCGGCCTACATCTTCGTCAACACCGTATGCAATCAGCAGCATAACAACTAACCAAGAACGCTTCACAATCCTTGCCGAACCATAAGGGTCTCGGCTTAACTATTCCCAGTCAAATACAGAAACCAAACTGACCTCAGAATCTCATTCCACGCTACACCAACGGTACATGGTGATAAATCCGAACACAAGTCATAATAACATCATCCATACCGTGGAAATTAGACTCACGACTTCAATGATCGTCACACCAAGACACGACACGATGGGATACCAAACCCAGTTCTAATCAGCATTTCATTATAAAAATCATTTTCCAAATTTTTCAACAAAAATCCAAAACATTAAAATCATCCGTGGTTTTCAGGATTTATGACCACATCGAGGCTGTACATGATGCACAAACCGCTGCTATCACCTTGCTAGACCTCAACCAGGTCTATAAGAAACACCAAGTTTAGTCTCGAAGGTGGTGGATTCATAGATGTTTTTGCTGTGCGATTTTAGAGGCGCGGTGTGGTATGTGATAGGTGAAGATGAGAGAGGGTAAAGGGGTGGCGAGGTGGTTTAAATAACGAGGTGCTTAAGGGCTCGTTTTGGGCGCGTGGCAGCCACTAACAAAAGAAGAAGGGGATGAGGTGGTTACACTTTTATATTGGCTGTGAGTCGGTGGGGAGCAGGTGTGCCGTCATGGTGTAACGTGGCGCGGCTAGTGGACAAAGAGGGATGTTAGAAGAAAAGAGATATGAGATGTAAAATGAAAATGAATAAATGAAAAGGGGAGGTTAGGGTATATACTATCCAGAAAATTGTAAGAATGGTCCCTGTCTTACACAATATTTCTATAACGGCGGGTGGAGTAAGACTCCACGGTAAAATTTTATTAAATCTCCCGAGACTTATATACTTTTATTCGTGAAAAATTTACTACATTGCCAACACGATTTTTTAGTGACACCATTCACTTAAAACGTACAATTTTTCTATTAATATTGATAATGAAACCTTTATAAAAACAAAACGTAATCATTTCCATTAAATCCCAGACTACTCATTTCACACTATATTTACTTGTTATGCAAAAATACCTCAACGCGGTGTTTAATGTACGCCATCAAAATTATATTAAAATAGTTTTTCAAAAACGTACCTATAGGATACGCCTCCATTTATTTCACGTAATAAACTTTTATATTCGCTATTATTAGGTCTAGTGCCAGATCGAAGTAGTGCCTATCCTTAACGCATAGAAATGGTCTAACGACAATATCCACATAAATAATCAGATGATACAGCACGATTCAACATGATCAATCACTAATTCCCTATTTCTGAAACAGTTTACAATAAATAATTACGACTCATTTTTAATTATTAAATCGTAGTTCAAATAGTGTTCTCAAATTTACCAGTTGTCACACCCTTCCTTGCCCTACTCCACTCCCCGAGTCACCTACTCGAAAGTTTTCTTCACTACTCAACAAGCTCCCTTTTGGCGGAGAAAACCTTACACAACGTTGCTTACATTATTTAACGACACTAAGCTAAATTTCGGGTTCTAATAGTAGCTAGAACCAATCTCACGACACGACTTCAATCACTACACAACTTCTTCACAACTTCACGACTTCTTCACGACTTCACGACTTCATGACTTCTTCACGACTTCTTCACAACTTCACTACTTCTACACGACTTATTCACACACCTACATCTTCACAACTAATTGACTTCTCCACACTACTACTTCTTCCCACTACTTCTTACTCACTCATTGACTCACTAATAAGTAGGATCATGTTGATCTACTTGTTACATATACTTACATAATTTATTTCTACAACTTCACATCAATATAAACTAGACTCTAATACTTCTTGATTTGAGGATAAAGAAGTATTCTTCTTTTGTACTTTGAGAGATGAATGAATGAAAGAATGGATCACTTGAAACAAAGATTAATAATCTTATGATCAAAGGATTTTAGAAGGATGTTTAGAAAGATTTGGATCTGAAAATTTTCATGTAAGAGGTGAGAAAAATACCAGGTTTGAGGTGGTATTTATAGAAGAAAATTTCTGACAAAATCTGACAGGGGAGCGTGGCCGGCCCCCTTAATTCATGGCCGGCCCCCTTAAAATTAAGGGGGCCGCCCAGCTGTAACGGCCAGATTTTCTGTCTTTTAGTGGGGAAAGTTTATTTGGTGAAAAACTAACTGATTTTGGTTAAAAATTTGAATTCATATATTTAGTATGATTTAAATATTTTCCTTTATTACCAAAAGTGTTTTTCAAAAATATATAATATGTTTATATTATTTTATAACATTTTCTTTTAATTAAAACATTTCCCTTTAATTACCAAAATAAATCCATAGGGCCTATAGGTAACCAATCCTCACAAATAAATTCCGCAAATCACAAATAACCATTAAACATATATTAAGTCCAATAGGTGATCACACTATGGCTGTTTCATTTAACCTTATCAAGTCCACATGCGGTAGTTCACTATGTGACTAGGGTTGATGTCATTCATCTAACCAAGACTAGTCCACACGCGATGGTCCACTATGTGACTAAGGTAGATGCAATATCCTAGTTCCATAAGCATAGCAAGTTTAGAGATAATAAAAGCGATAATAGTCCACATAAAA
>LBNU01017833.1:1396-12130 GCA_014162995.1 Artemisia annua
TTGTGGGTGCAAAAACGAGGGTCTATGCCCTTTATGTCGGAAATACGCCAAGCGATGGCATTTTTGTGCTTTTTAAGCATATCAACGAGACGGTTCTTCTCCTCATCTTGAAGGTGTTTAGAAATGATGACGGGAAATTTGTCGGTTCCTTCCAAGAATGCGTATTCAAGATGAGGAGGTAAATCCTTAAGCTCGAGTTCTGGAGGCTTTTCGTTAGATGGCTCGACTTTTTTTGACTTCTTCAACATAAAGATCCTTCGGAGGGAGAGGTGAAAAGGGATCCTCATTCAAAAGTTTTTCAAGCATAAGAATGTCTCCCTCAGGATCGTAGTAAGAATCATCAATATCCGATAATGACGATGTATCGGTAGAGAGAAAATTATCGACTTCTTCCAAAAAGAAATCACCTCCTTCAAATGGAGTGAAAGAAGGGGAAGAGTCGGCAATTATAGGTTGAGAAGAAGGATAAGAATCATCAATAGAGGATGAAGATGAAGAATTATTTGTGGGGGTAGAAGGAGAAGAAGTGGGATTGCCACTTGAAAAACCGAGTATCTCTTGAGAATACTCATCAGAAATTTCATCAATAATATCAATTTTGTTGATGGTCATGGGTTCATCGGTGGAGGAAAATCTTGCTGTTTGGTCTAAATTAAACGTAACGGCTTCATGACCACCTCGCAAGGTAATCTCTTCATCATACACATCAATCAAAGCACGGCCCGTCTTTAGGAAACCTCTTCCGAGAATGAGAGGAACCCTTGGATCGGGATCAAAATCGACGACAACAAAATCAGCCGGAAAGTGCAATTTTCCTACATTGACGATGACATCCTCGGCTATGCCTTTAGGACGAGAGGTAGAACGGTCGGCAAGCTCGATTGTCATTCGTGTAGGAGTCAAAGCGGGTAAAGACAACTTCTGCCAGACGGATAACGGCATAAGGTTAATGCTAGCACCTAGATCGGCTAAGGCGAAGCATTGAACCATTCCGGGAAAATTACATGGAATCAAGAACTTGCCGGGGTCTTCAAGCTTTTCGGGAAGCTTTTTAAGGAGCACCGCCGAGCAATTCGCATTCAAGGGTGTAGTCGACATTTCATACAATTTATCTTTATTATTCAACAAGTTTTTAAGCATTGATGAAAACTTTGGCGTTAACACAACAGCATCAGCAAGACTCAAATCAAAGCGAATGTCTTGAAACATCTTAAAAAACTTTTCCTTCATTATGTCATTTTTATCTTGACGTTTTTGCTCATTTAGACGAAAAGGATAAGGAATATTAGTTTTAACTTGTTCATCTTGTTCAAAAACAACTTTTTCTTTTCCTTTTGTCACATTTGCATTTTCATTGATCGGTTGAACCACCGGAGGTTGGATATTTTCGGTCCTTCCTTGGTGAATAGGAATTCCCGTATCCGTTGTCACCTCGGTTGCACGGTCCACTACCTTTGAAGGAGGGGAATAAGAGGCAGTTGGAACCGTTGGTCCTTATTATGAAACGCCACTGCGTGTTGTGATCGCCTTGACATCGCCCCTCGGGTTAGCGATCGTGTTGCTAGGTAGAGACGTGGTACCCGAACTCGAGGGTCGATCATTTAAAGACTTTTTCATATCAAACATTTCCTTAAGCAACAATCTTGTTGTTTCTTCTTGATTTTTAAGTTGTGTCTGCTGACTTTGCAAGATAGTTTGTTGGTTTTGATTTTGACGAAGTAATTCTGCCAACAACTCATCCGTGGTCGATTGATTTTGAACAACTCCTTGGTTTTGGTTAAAAGTTTGCCCACGGGCGTTGTTGTTGAAACCTTGACCTTGATTTTGAAAATTTTGATTCTCATGATTAAAGTTTCCATAATTAGCACCTTGATTTCCAAAATTTCCATGATTACTTTGAAAATTCCGATTTTGGTTAAAACCTTGATTTTGGTTCTGAAAACCGTGAGTTACTCGACTTTGATTTTGGTTAACTTGATTACCACGATTTTGCACATTTTGGTTTGGAGGCGGGTTATGAAAACCAGGTGGTGGTCCAAGGTAATTGGTCGAACGGTAGCTAAGAAGATTTCGGTCTCCTTGGGGTTGGTAAGCGTTACCACCCATGTTAGCAGCGTACACGTTCTCGTGAGAAACGTTACCAGTTGCTGGACACTCGTAGTATGAATGAGGACCACCACAAGTTTCGCAACTTTGGTTAATAGCATTGACGGTTTGAGACGGTTGTTCTTTGTTTTGCATCCAAAGTCCCATTTGTTTTGTAAGATTAACAATAGCATCATTGGCTTGTTTGTTAGACTCGATAACGTGAGACAAAACATCGTCGTTAGACTTGTTACTAGCACTTGAAACTTGTGTTTTGCTTCGTGAAGTTCGCACTCTTGCTTTGTTTTCAATGATAGTTAACGCATCTTGAGTGTTTCGAGATAACAAATTACCACCAGCAGCAGAATTGAGCGAATCTTGATCAACGGGATTCAAACCATTGTAGAACGTATCGATTTGATGCAATTCAGAAAACCCCTGATTCTGACACTTTTCAAGTAACTCTTTGAATCGATCCCAAGCTTCGCTGAACGATTCATCGAAAGCTTGTTGGAAACGAAAAATTTGAGTACGAAGATTTGAGGTTTTTGAAGGTGGACAGAAATCGTTTAGGAACTTGCTAGCCAAATCATCCCAAGTATGAATCGAATTGGGGGGTTCTTTGTCTAGCCAAGTACGAGCAGCTCCTTTGAGAGAAAAGGGAAACAATTTCATTTTGACAACATTATAAGGAACTTGGTTGATTTTAATTGTTTCAGCAATGTCGGTTAAATTCTGAATGTGAATATGAGGATCTTCGTGATCAAACCCGTGAAAGGATATACCCGAAATGAGATTGAGTAACCCATGATTGATTTCAAAGTGATTTGCTTGAATATCGGGAATCACGATGGCTCTCCTCACACCTTGGAAAGGTGATTGGAGTTGTTCCTCCATTGGACGTAAATCATGAAGACGTTGCGGATCTCCTCCGTTGGGAGCCCCGTTGGCTTGTGCACCGTTGTTGTTGTTGTTATTCATTTCCTCGAGATTTGGAGAATTAACTCGGTTTGGACGTCGTAGAAGACTCTCGGGATTAGGAAGTGGTGGAAAAAGCTCGTTATAAGAAGAACGAGTGTTCATACAAATTGAAACAAATCAAAGTGAAACAAATTGAAAAAGTAAGTTGAAATGAAAATCTTTTTGGTTTTTATGTTTTATAAAAGAAAAATGAAAAATATTTTTGGTTTTTATAGGTTTTATAATTTTTAGTTGTTTTTATGTTTATAAAAAATGATAACTTCTAAAATAAGGTTCTTCAAAACACAATACTCAACAATCTAATGACTTAATCTTATCAACCGCTCCCCGGCAGCGGCGCCATAAATTGATGCGTTGAAATCAAGCGGTGAAGCTTAAACACGGATCGTTGTCCCAACGAGGGTTGAATTGATCTTGTCACTCGAGTCGTGAGTTATGTGAGATGAATTAGTTTAAAAGATGAGATTTGGTTTTTGTTTATACTACGAAAACTTGTTTGAAACTTAAATGAAATAAAGAACGAGATTAAAAGAAATAAGTTGAACAAGAAAAGAAAACATAAGACTAGATTAAACAAAAGAGAAATGAAGTTTAAACTACAAACTATTAAAGAAAGTATTAAGGAAAATGTTTTTGGTGTTTTGAATTTAATTAACGAGAAGAAAAATTAAACTAAAGAAATGAATAAAGATATATCGTACTAACACTTAAACTAACTAGAAAAGAAATTAAGCAAAGTTAAATAAAACTAAAAAGATTTTTAGAAATTTTGACGGAGTTTCGTTTAGGAATTAACCAAACAAAACCCTCACTCGATAAAACGATGGGGAAAATAAAAGCCAAGCCCGGCTTATAAAATAATTGAAACTAGTAAAAAATAATAAGACTCGACACCAAATTAGAACTCAAACTCGCTAAAGACTTAGAATGAAACTTGCGAAACAGTTTTGATACTCGCTATGAAATGTATGATACTCGCCAGGACCTTAGAAAAGTTTGATACTCGCAACTTAAATCTCATACTCGCTATATAAAAAAAAGTCATACTCACAATCAAAGGATCCATACTCGCTAAAATTGACACATACTCGCTAATACCTAGTTGATACTCGCAAGAAATATTAGCCAAGTGTGATACTCGCTAAACTAATAAGCTTACTCGCTATGAATGAAAATGTGATACTCGCTGGACCAAGAAAAACAAAATGATACTCGCTAGATTCACATCCATACTCGCAACTTTTATGTCATACTCGCAAAAATTAAAGCCTACTCGCTAAACCCTAAATCTAAAATTCCAAAATCGCAAAAAACATTTTTAGACGCTGGAACTTATTAAAACGTGAGACCAATGATTAAACCTAATAAATACTTATGAAAACTTAATGAAAAGACTAGTTTTAATCACTAAAAAGCTTATATATAAGCTAGCGACTCAAAAACAAACCCTAACCCATTATTTTGAAATCATTCGAACTATAAACCATGCAAAGGTGGTGAAATCTTTATAAAAGCTTTGTAGATTATAAAGATAGATGTAAATAAAGATTGATAATAACTAGAATAAGCTCAAAAAGATTTGTAGATGAAAAGAAAGATTAAGCTAGGAAGAAGGTTTAAGACATGAAAAATAAAGATGCATTAATAAAACATTACACTAAAACATAATTAAAACTAAGACTAACCAACCACAAAATGAAGCTAAGGGGTACTATTTAAAGGAGCCAAGGAGGCTTCCTTGTTTACATCGTGTACACTTTGCCCCCTAGACTTTTACATTTAATGAAAACACGACATAAACTCTATTACAACTCTACTAAACGTTCTAAAGACTAAACGTAAATCCTTGTAACTTGAGGTAGCGTGTTGACGTGCTTTCCAAAGGTCTTTGAAGACTTAAAAGTGATCACTTGCTCGAATTTGTGAAGCATATCTTGATAATTATCTTTGAACTTTGATTAAGCGTCTCTTTTATTTTCTCGAGCCTTTAAGAAATAAATTCGTCGTCACGGGCTTTTCTTAAGTAAATTTCATCATTGGCTTGACTTTAAGACTCTTTTCCACATCTCGTGCTCGTTTTAGGCTTTTTGGTTGATTTCTATGTTGTTTTTGCAATATCCTTTCCTGCACAGTCACAAACACAAAAACACGATATCTTTGGCGTTTAACGTTAGTTTTTGGTCTTAAAGAGCCTGAAAATGGTGAATAAAAGGTATGTGAATAAGCACATACCACTGTCCTTGGACCCATTAGAGGAGACCATATGCCCACCACCAAGACTACAGATTTTGATGGATCACACCATCTATATGGCAAAAAGTCAAGTGACTTGCCAGACCATGATTGTAACACAAATGACTTTGTCTCTTCTTTTAACAGTGACAAGTCCTCAGACCAAGGGTCTACCACATACACTAGCTGTGATTCAAGTGAAAAGTCTGACCTTCTCAAGACCCCACCCAAGCCTACACCCAAGTCTGTTCGAGTTGCTGCTGATGAACCCAGTTCAGAGACAGCTTCCTTTGAAGACTTGTCATTTAANCAAGTGACTTGCCAGACCATGATTGTAACACAAATGACTTTGTCTCTTCTTTTAACAGTGACAAGTCCTCAGACCAAGGGTCTACCACATACACTAGCTGTGATTCAAGTGAAAAGTCTGACCTTCTCAAGACCCCACCCAAGCCTACACCCAAGTCTGTTCGAGTTGCTGCTGATGAACCCAGTTCAGAGACAGCTTCCTTTGAAGACTTGTCATTTAATTCTCTACAAGACAATGTTTTTAATTCTATGCAAAACAATTATGTTAATGTTTGTGGTTTAAATACTTTTGCTTGTTCTGGAACATCTTCTATTTTGAATAAATCTTCTAAAAAGAAGAAATGTTTTGTTTGTGGAAGTAAGTTTCATTTAATTAAGGATTGTACTTTTCATGAGCAGAGAATGGGTGTTTGTGCTAATCCAACCAGACCTAGACCAATGTGGAAAAATATTACTGATATACCCTCTTATGTTCCACAAGCAACTCATAAAACCAGCAGATCCAATCCAGCTGATAAATCAGTTTCTACTGATAAATCAGTTCCTTTGGATAAGCCTGTTTCTGCTGGTAGACCTTTTCCAGCCAGTTGGTAATGACATGTTGCTAGACCATTTTATAGACCTAATAGTTCTTATTTTCAGAATGGTTTTTGGCCTAGTTATTATGACCCAATGTCTATGGGGTGGGGGCACCATGGGATTCTGCTGTTAAGCCCTCAGCAGGTTGTTCTTGGAACCATATGGGACCTAACTTTCAAAAAAGAACCAAGAACAATGGTGGATCTTATATATCTACATGGCCTAACACTTATGATCCACAAGGCAGGCTCAAGTCAATGATGACTTGAGTCTCCAAAGTGTACTAATTTTTGTATATTTTAATGTTGTTGTTGTAGGAACATCCTCTTAAAAGTAAAGCAGTAGGCATAGTGGATAGTGGTTGTTCTAGAAGCATGTCAGGGAACAAAGACTTGATCCATGATTTTGTACCCATCCATCAAGGTGGCTCTGTAACTTTTGGTGGAGGAGAAGGTAGAATCACTGGGAAAGGAACCATCAGAACTTCAAAGTTGGACTTTCAGAATGTGTACTTTGTGAAGGAACTACATAACTTCAATTTGTTCTCCGTCTCACAAATATGTGATACCAAGAACAAAGTCTTCTTCTCTGAGGATGAATGTCTTGTGCTGTCTAAAGACTTTAAGCTTCCAGAAGATGCAAACATTTTGCTGAGAGTTCCTAGAAGCCACAATTTATACACATTCAACTTGAATGATGTCCAACCTGCAGGTGATCTAACATGTTTGGTGGCTAAAGCATCCCTGGATGAATCTACAAAGTGGCATAGATGGATGGCTCATGTAAACTTTAAGACCATCAACAAGCTTTCAAAACTTGGTCTAGTTGATGGGCTTCCTTCCAAAATCTTCACCAATGAACACAACTGTGTTGCATGCAACAAAGAGAAGCAACACAAAGCCTCCTTCAAAGCGATCAAAGCTGTGAGCACCATATCAGAATCTCTTCAGTTGCTGCATATGGATCTTTTTGGTCCCACTCAAATCAAAAGTATTGATCACAAGTCCTTTTCATTGGTAATCACTGATGACTATAGCAGGTTCTGTTGGGTATTCTTTTTGAGAACTAAAGATGAAACTTTTCCAACTCTAAAAGAATTTATAACCCTTGTTGAAAACCAGCTAAATAAAAAGGTTAAATGTATTAGGTGTGATAATGGGACAGAGTTTAAAAATGCCTTGTTGTAGGAACCCGGAAACAACCTAAATCACGACCTTCTTCACCTAAATCTAGAGAGAGAAAGAGAGATGTAGAGAGAGAGAGAGATGGGAGGATCAAGTGTGTGAAAATAAAGCTATGTTATTACCAAATGATCAACCAACCTTCCAAGTGAAGGTATACAATGTATTTATAGTGCTTACAAGTCTAGGGCTTTTGACTATTACATGTTTGGCCCTTAGACTTTCTAGGGATTGATAAATGAACATATAACTTCTTAAAACGCTTTCTAATGCAACCTATTACATGATTCAAGAATATAATGACCGACACTTCATAATATAAAAATACGATGCTAACAATCTCCCCCTAAGTGTTGGTCATTGAAGGTTGCGTGACGTCTTCATCTTTGTCTTTAAACTTTAACATTCTTTGCTCTTGACGTCTTTAGAAAACATTAGATAAGTTATAGTTCTTTGTTCATCGTTCTTTGTTCCTTCATGCTTTGTGATCTTTATAATATGACTTTTCTTTGTTCTTTGTTGTTGTGATCGTTCATCTGCCTTTTGTCACTGCTTCGTCTATGTAGGTTGATCGCCTTTCCAACATGCTCATACATCTTTAGTCTTTGCCATACGTACATTTGTTGTCGCTGTTCTTTCACATTGATCTTTATCACTTTACTTTGTAGATTCTTCTTTTTGGCGTAGAATCTTTCTTTGACTGTTGCTTTCCTTTGATCTTAGTGAGAACTTTCCATTGACTTTGAGATGTATGTATGAGCATGTGGAAACTAGTGTGGTGGTTGTACCTGCATAAAACAGTTAGCAATAAAACATCCGGTACTTACAGGTTCGGAATTAGAGATCGTCAACAGCATATTGTGAAGACTTTCTCCAACCCTTACCATGGCCGTTCCTAATCGGATACCCTCGAAAGAGCTTACACAGACATACCGAAGTACACCCACGATTAGGTGAGTCGCTGGAGATCACCCCACGACTGTAGACCGTTTGGAATCCACCGAAACACTAAGCGTAACCCACAAGAGATTACCGAAGTGACCTGCTGTCAGGGCTGTTTGATGTTGACCCTGGCAGGAGTTTCCGTTCAATCATTGAGAAGTACATAAGTAAATTCTCTCATAAACGTTCTGGCAGATTGCTAAGACCTGCGTAGGACTCTAAAGTTTACATCTGGCGTCCATTGATGTAGAACAACCAGTGTAATAATATCGTGTGTTCCTATGAGATCTTTTGATGAATCTCTTGGCTCTAGACTCAATAAGTGCACATTTAGTCATCGGAGGAATGGAGCAGAGTACCTCCTTTTCAATATCAACACACTCGGAATGAGTGGTCAATAGATTATGCAGGGTTCTCCGTGAGAATGAAACAAGTATCTTTTGAGAGATACCCGAGTGGCTAGAAGGTTTAAGTGCAGTGCGTCACTGGGTCCATGACGTCTTGTCTTCAATACCGATGTCACCTTAGTAACAATCAGTAGCAAATGAATTGAACCCGGTGTCTGACCTATGGTTGAATATATGGAGGGCTCATTTCTTTTCACCCTTTCTCATTTCATTTCTTTTTAATTCTTCAACCCCTTCTTTCCCTTTCATTCTTTACTCCTTCTTTTAATCATACCTAAGGACTTCTAATTCTATCTATTGGAATTGTCCTTGGGTAGATCCCTCCGGTTCTGGCGGATCATAGGACGGTTTTTCCTAACCTTAGTCACCTTATATCACCATGACTATCCTATTGTTGCCATAAACCATTTGCTTGAAAATCTCTCAAAGTGTTTATGATCATAAAACACATTTTTGTTAACACATTGAGAGTTTTGCACTTTTGAAATACTCCCCCTTCACATGTGCTCATGATATGTTAAGATAAATTTGCACATGTTGGGTAGAGTTGGCACTTTTTGAATTGATCCACTCTTAATAGACATATACCCGAGGGACACGTTTACGTTGCTTAGTTAAAGGGATCCATTATCAGCTTTTAGGTGACAACTAGCCCTAATAACTAACTTGATGTTGTTAACATTCCTAAAAAGGAAGTTAGACCCGTCATGGTAAACATCTAATTAAGAGTTTCTCGAAATGGTACTTTTCTACTTGGATAAATCCTTTCGAATACTAACATTTTGTTTCGTCAATTCGAGAGTCAATTCTGAGTCTAGTATAAGACTTTTATGTCTTTACTTACGAGCTCGAGATTCTGCCACAACTTTTGAACATTTTTGATCACATTTAATCACGTCTTCTCCCCCTCAAAAATAGCATATCATGATATTTTTGATATCAATTGATTAAATATAAAGCTTTTCGAGAGATAGACGGATTTTGTTTTGCATGAAATCGGAACATTTTTCTTTTTATAATACTCCCCCTCAGAACTCGCATATTTTTGTGAGAATTTTAAGCTTTTGCAATGAGTTTAGAGGGAAGGAGTCTTCTTGAGCAAAAATTCTAAAAATGAAAGAAATTTTAGATTTGTTGAATTTTGCATCAAGGTTTTTGAAAAACAAAGACTTCTCTTTGTTTGAGTAGGAATGTCGCACTGAGGCGTACAACAGTGTCCATTTTTAGGATAAGTGCACTTTGTTGATGAAAATCATTTTTGCGTAGCACTTTCCTTTCTTTTAAAACTCGAGTTGTGCACTGTAAGGTGTACACAAGTCATCTTGTTTTTAGGATAAGTGCCTAAAGATTGAAAACCTTTGTTTGATTAAGCACTTTCCTTTCTTTTGAAGCCCGGGTTTCGTACTGAAGTATACGAAAGCCATTGTGAAGAAAAATTTAGAGAAACGACATGTTTTAGAAAACATTTAAATGAACTCTCGCTCAAGCATATGTACATATCCGTGTCATTATGAAAGACATTTCTAGAAACGTACATAATATCGATTATACGAGAGATATGTCGTGAGAAGAATATTTTTGGATTTTTAATTTTTTATTATTTTTGTATTTTTTGAAATTTTCTATTTTTGTATTTTGTTTTTGTTTTTATAAAAGAAATGGAAAATCAAAAATAGAAGATTGAAAGAAAGATTTTATAGAATTTACAGAATTTGAACCCTCTTATGAACTGGGTTCAGAGATAGTTGAAGCACCTGCAAGCAAAGACGAAGAGGTTTCACAAATAACAGTGTTAGAAGTACATGAATCATCACTCTGAGGGAGTTGATTATCAACGGTTGTTATGGTTTCTACTTCTTTATCCTGATGATTTACACTATTACTTGTCTTGGTGCAACTATCAAAAATCTTTCCTGTAGGAATCCATCTAAGACCAACTGTTTTAAACACTTTTCCCGTAGGAATCCACCTAAGGTAAGATCTAGGCGTAGTTTTCTTATCAGATGCAGCGGAAGTCT
>LBNU01017833.1:22058-37737 GCA_014162995.1 Artemisia annua
TAATGAGCGTCTCATGGATAGGAAATTGTATGACTAGCACAAAACCGTACCACTAAAAAATTTTCCACCCCAAATATGTGAGGTTCGCCTTTAGATCTTTAGGAAAAAGCATTCATTGTTGGTGCTTATGAGTGTACCGTTAGTTTATAGATTCTAGAACTTGCGTTTGTGATGCATACCGAGACCGCTAGTGAGACTACATTCGTGTAGTTAGGATTGACTACGTGAGAAGAGGCATTAGGATTAACCCTTTGTTTTACGCCCGTGTTTTTGTTATAATTACGTTGGCTTCATTGGTCAAGTAATTCTCCCACACCCTTTGCGTTGTACCCATTTTTGGTACACGATACCCCTAGTACACCCCTCAGAGCCTATCTTTTCGTTTCGACCTTTGAGCATCTTACTCAAAGTGAGAATTTGTTTACACCCCACTTAAATGTACACCCAAATCGCCTTAGCCTACCTTGTATGCACTCACCTTTAGTGCATTATTGTGACAACATTTGTGTTAAACCCTTAGTTAATTGTCTAATCGATTACATGGTTGCTAAGTCGAGTCATATCCTTGTACATATTGTTTTGGGATGATTGGGACTCATGGGTAAAGTACTAGTGTAATGGAGTAATGGGGAAGAACAACATTATTACCCCCATATGTGCTAAATATTTTAAAAGTACTCCAAGTTTTTCGATTATCTTAATTCGAGTCATTAGAATAGTGATTGTAAAGTTATGTAAAGATTCAAGTGTAAGGGGAATGCAAATCCCCTATGATGTATTATTTTGGATGGTAGGGCAAGAGTGTATAAAAAAAAAATCGAAAAATCAAGAAAAATACAAAAAAATATGAAAAAGAAAGAAGAAAAACATACGGACTACCATCCCGTTTCCTTTTATGTTCCTTTTTAGTTTTTGTTATTTCATTTTTAGACTAAGATTGAGTCGAGTCTTGACTTAAGCAACGATGTAGAGTGCATGTATTTGATCATGATAATTAACTCGCCACCACTAAAATACCCTTTATTCCAACCAAACCGTGTTATCATATCCCTACACCTTACGTTACAACCCTTTATAAAGCCCTCTTTGATAGTTTATCTTAGGTGCTTACGCCTAGTGGAGGAGTAATTGATCCTTTCCCAAGCCTATGGTAATCTATTTGCTATGACAGGTAGTGAGTGTTATTTTCCGTTTCCATTTATGAGATATAAACTTTATGACATTTGAGAGATGTGAGAATCCAAACACTATTTGTGAGGTGCTAGTGTATGATTTCCGTGCTTGTTATGATTAGGGTCTAATAACTATTTGTTGTAATTACTTTTATATTCGTGTTAAATGACCCCTAACTCATATTTTGATTGGAATAAAAGCTCATTTGCTTGAGGACAAGCAAATCCCAAGTGTAAGGGTATTTGATGAGACGAAAAGTGTTACGCTTTTAGGGGGTCATTTAAGCCCTAATTCGTATAAATGTGATCAAATATTGCCCTAAATCGTTCCTTTTGTCATTTTAGGTACTTTTGAGAGGAATTCTGGAAAACATGCATATTCGGACGTTTTTGGAGCATAAAAGTGAAGAAAACGACAAAGTCTCAAAAGATGAAGATTTACAACCTGACGGCGTCAGAAGTCACAAGGTGACGCCGTCAGAAAGCCTTGACAAAAGAGTGGAAACCAATTATCAAATGACGGGCCAGAGGAAATTTTGGATTTAACACCTGACGCCGTCAGGTGTTAGGAAAAGTAGGCCGTCAGGTTATAATTTAAAGAGTGACGGCCCAGAAGGTTTTATAAGGTGACGGCGTCAGAAGTGGATCTAGGCCATCCGAGAAACCTAATGGCGGCGAGCTGACGGCGTCAGCCCTTATAACCTGACGCCGTCAGAGTGTAAAATCTATATATAGTTTTCTAATTTTCATTCATTAGTGTGGAACTTTGTGGAGAACTTTTAGGGCAAACCCTAAAGACGAATTTTCTGTACTTTTTAGGGTTTCCAACCCTTGGAACCCTCATGCTTAATTAAAGATAAGTCTTCACTTTAATTCAATCAATATGTCTATGTGTTGGTTGATTATCTCTTTTGCTTGTCTTTTAATTAACATGTGTAGCTAAATTCTCTAGTGTTTGCTTAGATCTAATGAAACCTAACTATTAATTATTGGTTGATTGGTGTGTGTTGTTGTTTGTTGGGATGATTGTTCCATCAATGTTAGGCTCAAGAAAACTGGCCAACCTCCTTTATGGTAACGTGCTTGAACGTCTTGGGAAACATGTAGCCAAGGCATACTAGGCTATTAAGGTAGTATTTAACGCATGAGCCACTGTTTACAACCCCTATGGTTGTGCCGTGCATGGCATAGGGCGAGATAAGAGCTCATAGAATTGGAGAGATATGTATGCCACTCCATGAGTTATTAGGAATACACCCTTCATCCACACAAGTAACACACATATCAATTAACCGGTAAAAGATAGTTAGGGAGTAATGAAATCTAAGTAAACACAATTTTCTCCATATTGTTTTCACAACCACAATAGTTTAGATATTTATTTTATTTTAATTTGCATAAGTAGTAAACTTGGGTTAGTTGACTAGCAACTAATTCCGCCCTTCTTCCAAAACCGAGATTTTACTTGCTTTCAAAAAAATATAAAAATACAAAAAGAATCTTCCTTCCACCCTTAGACCTATTAGAGTAGTTTTTCTATCCTAACGAACACTATTCCCTGTGAGAGAACGATCAATCCCCCGTACTTACCACTATCCTATACTACATCGGTCAGGTACACTGCCTGGTGGGGTTGTAAGCCTCTTGAGATCCCTCGAGAGGTAAAACCTGTTGTAAGGTCACAAAACCACGCATCAAGTTTTTGGCGCCGCTGCCGGGGAATAGTTATTGTTTAGGTAGAATTTTTATTTCTTTAGGTCTACTCACTAGATTCCTTTCTAGTGAGATTTTTATTTTCTTTTTCTAGGATTTTCTTTAGTCTATCTTTTTCTTCGTGTTTTTGTTCGTAATCTTTACCATCCGCCATCATGGAAGGTGGTAACATCCTTGATCCCAACAACCTAATTCAACCAAACCACCCACCACAACCAAACCAACCTCCTAGACCCCGCACCTTAGGAGAGTATTCCCGACCTAGCCACCTTGGCTATCGAAACACCATTGAGCTCACTCAAGGAGCCAATGTCACTCCCTTGCGATCCGACACCATCCGGTTGGTGCAAAGCGGATGCGCATTCCATGGACTTCGTTCCGAAGATCCAAACCAACATCTCAAGGATTTCCTCAAAATCGTAGATTCCATAGACCTTGATGTTGCAACTCGAGAGACGACCCGATTGCGTCTCTTCCAATTCTCTCTACGGGACCAAGCTAGTCAATGGCTTGAGCGACTTCCCGCAGGATCCATCACCTCTTGGGACGATCTCACAACTCGTTTCCTTGCTCAATTTTTCCCACCGGGGAGAACTACCAAGCTAAGGAATGATATCTTGGCGTTCCAACAACGCCAAGGCGAAACCCTCTACGAGGCATGGACTCGATTCAAGGACTTACTCCAAAAAGTCCCTCATCATGGCATAGACCTTTGGCTCCAAGTCCAAATCTTCTATGACCACATCAATCTCCACACGAGGCAAACCATTGACCAAGCGGCCGGTGGCAAGCTACGTGATCTAAGTGCGGAACAATCATGGGATCTCCTAGAAGATCTTGCTCTATATGACAACGAAAGTTGGAATGATCCCCGTGATTTGAATAAAACGGTCAAGGCAATATCTTTGCCTTCGAATAATTCAAGCACTTCCGACCGTAGGATCATAGAACTTGAAGACCAAGTCAAGTTTCTCATGAAATCCTACGAAGCTCCTAAACCTTCAAGCCAAGTGAACAAAATCACTTCTTCGTGCGAATTATGTAGTGGTCCCCACGACACTCGTGATTGCATGGAACTCCCCGAACAAGCTTTTGCGGACTACGCATCCACGCGTACCGACGGAGCGGGAGATAAGTGGTACACTTTCAAACCCGAGCCAAACCCTTATGGAGATTCATACAACCCCTCATGGAAAAATCACCCCAACCTTAGGTGGAAGTCAAACCAAAACGCACCCCAAAACAATTCTTCCAACCCACCTAACCGGTTTCAATCCAACGGTAATTCCTCAAACCGTACCTTCAACAACAATCCTTCCAACAACTATGGTAGTACCAACAACTTTGAAGGATTGATGTCCAATTTTATGGCATCTCAAGAAGCTCGCATAGCTAAATTCACATCCGAATTCAATCAACAACAAGTAGAGATGACCAATAAAATTGACAACTTGTTGAAAGCCCTCAACAACCAAGTGCTATCACCCCCACAAAAGGACGCTAGAAACACCAATAGCGAACCACAAATCAAGGACCCCTCTTCATCCAAACATGTCCACTTCGTAAACGTTGTGACCATTAGACCAATTGATAGGAGTGAGAATGATAGTGAATCAAAGGATGAGAGTAAGGAATTAGAGGATGATAGGAAGGCTAAGGTTAGCGAAATAGAAGAAGTAGAGGAGGAGGATTACTTCAATAGGTTACCCACTAAGGAAGAGCGAGCATATCATAAGAATCTATTCGATGACTCCGAGACCCCATACATCCTAGGTAACCCAATTTTCAAGGTGGGCGATCCATCTAATCTCAACATACCATGCAACATCGGGCATTTGCATATTTGGAAAGCGTACATTGACCCTAGATCACCCATTAACATCATGACTAGAGCTCAATACAATTTGATAATGAAAAGTCAACTAGGGTATAGAGTGTTTCCCGATAAGGGATGGATTAGTAACTTCACGGGAAGAGTTAAAGGATTACCGGTTTATGTAGGAAACTTTACCTATGTCACCGACTTTGTGATTGTAGAAGATATCCGCCCAATAATCGATGCAAGTGTGACCCAAGTAGTCTTAGGCAAACCATTTATCGAGGTCTCTAGAATGACTCATGAACCTTCCTTAGGGATAGTCACATTTAAGGATGAGACCGATGAGGTGAACTACCAAATGCCGTATAAGATAGAGCAATACCAACACTTGTCAAACGTTGAGAAGGAGCTCAAACAAGCGGTTTACTATAGGAATGATGAGGATAGACGTAGGGGAGTAGACTATGTCATGAAAAGGATTTTCGGTTTCTATAAGGATTGTTTGAACTTAGGGCCCGAATACAAAACCGGAAAAGAGGATGACTTAGGAACCGAGACCAACGACGAAGTCACGTAACGTACGGTGACTTTGAGTCTAGCTACAAGACTCGTTAATAAAGAAAAGCGCTTCTTGGGAGGCAACCCATGTTTTGTGTGTTTTTGTGTGTTTATTTGATTTTATTTGTTTCCGTATGTAAGTTATATTTCTTGTTATTGATTCATGCTTCAAACTAAATTGTGAAAATGCTTTATTTTGTTTTTAACTTCGTCTTAACTACATATAAAGGTATTTTGCAAAAGCTAAGTGTAAGGGAAATCTAAATCGGTTTATATAGAACGAATGAACATGAATCATAACAATGAAATTAGCATACATATTAGTACTTGTTTGAGTCAAATGCTTGTATCGAGTCATAATGAATTTTTGCAGGAATTCCAGGAAGTAAGATCTAGTTTTTCCAGAATTTTTCCCGGAAGCTTAACATGAGAATTCTGTCAGAACTTTCTGACGGCGTCAGGGTTAACACCTGACGGCGTCAGGTTATAATTTTCTGCAATTTTTGAAAGTTTTGTATTTTTCCGGAAACCTAAAAAGTTTTGTCAATTCTTTAACTTATAATCTCCAGGAATTCTGCAAAATATTCATTCCACAAGCATTATATCTTATTATGTAGATTTTACCGCCGATTTTACGCGAGGTTGGCCTTTATCTTTTTCAGGTTAACAGGTTATTTTGGACAAGAAGACGTTTATTATTTTGGAAGGGAAGCTTTGAACGTTCGTCTATCTTGGAAGAAGATCTAACCATGTTACATCACTATCCACAACAAACGATTCAGGGGAGTATTTGATTTCATTCTTTCATCTTATTTACTTTTACGTCTTTTATTTGAACATTGGGGACAATGTTCGGTTTAAGTGTAAGGGGGGTAAATGAAAGCACCGTTGAGAATATACTTACGCTTGATGTTTTGCTTTGTTTGATAGTAAATTTGTAATAAAACCAAGAGAAATATTTGTTAGGGCAATTTTAGCGCCAATTTAAAATTTTTTACAACATTTAGAAGTGAAACTTTGGTCCTAATAAGCGTCTCATGGATAGGAAATTATATGACTAGCAAAAAACCGTACCACTAAAAAATTTTCCACCCCAAATATGTGAGGTTCGCCCCTAGAATTGGTAGGAAAAGCATTTATGCTATGATGTGTGTACCGGTAGCACTTAGATTCTAGAACTTGCGTTAGGACCATCTCAAATCCACAAGTGAGACTACATTCGTGTAGTTAGATCTACTACATGATAAGAGGCATTAGGATTAACCCTTTGTTTTACACCCGTGTTTTTGTTATAATTACATTGGCTACATTGGTCAAGTAATTCTCCCACACCCTTTGCGTTGTACCCATTTTTGGTACACGATACCCCTAGTACACCCCTCCGAGCCTATCTTTTCGTTTCGACCTTTGAGCATCTTACTCAAAGTGAGAATTTGTTACACCCCACTTAAATGTACACCCAAATCGCCTTAGCCTACCTTGTATGCACTCATTTTTAGTGCATTATTGTGACAACATTTGTGTTAAACCCTTAGTTAATTATCTAATCGATTACATGGTTGCTAAGTCGAGTCATATCTTGTACATATTGTTTTGGGACGATTGGGACTCATGGGTGAAATACTAGTGTAATGGAGTAATGGGGAAGAACATCAATTATAACCCCCATATGTGCGTTAATGTTTAAAGTACTCCAAGTGTCTTGATTTTCTTGATTCGAGTCATTAGAATAGTTATGTGTAAAGTATGTAAAAGTTCAAGTGTAGGGAGGAAACGAGCTCCCTTTGATGTATTATTTTGGATGGTAGAGTAAAAGTGTACGCAAAAAAAAATAAAAAAAAAAAAAAAAATCAAAAAATCAAGAAAAATACAAAAAAATTAGAAAAAGAAAAGAGAAAAACATACGGGCTACCATCCGTTTCTTTTATTTTATTGTTTAAGTCGAAATAGTGTCTTGAAAAAAATACAAAAAGAGAGTCGTAGTAGTTTAAGTTGAGTCGAGTCTTGGCTTAGCAACGCCTCATTGTACATGTAATTGACCAAGACGATTGACTTGCCACCAGTAAACTATCCTTTATCCAACAAAACCGTGTTTTTCATACCCTACACCTAAAGTTATAACCCTTTGTAAAGACCTCTTTGATAGTTTATCCTAGGTGCTTACGCCAAAAGTGGTGGAGGCGTGATCCTTTCCCAAGCCTATGGTAATCTATTTTCTATGACAGGTAATGAGTGATATTTCTCAATTTCCAATTATGATACATAAATTTTCAACACCCGAGAGATGAGAGTATCCAAACACTTAATGTGAGGTGCTAGTGTATAATTTCCGTGCTTATTCTGACTAAGGTGGAATGATCATTTGTTGTAATTACTTTTATATTCGTGTTAAATGACCCCTAACTTATATTTTGATTGGCGGAAAAGCTCATTTGCTTGAGGACAAGCAAATCCCAAGTGTAGGGATATTTGATGAGACGAAAAGTGTTACGGTTTTGAGGGGTCATTTAAGCCCTAAATCGTATTTATTTGATCAAATATTACCCTAAATCGTTCCTTTTGTTATTTTAGGTAATTTTGGGAAGAATTCTGGAAAACGTGCATATTTGGACGTTTTTGGAGCATAAAAGTGAAGAAAACGACAAAGTCTCAAATTATGCCGGGAACAGTACCTGACGGCGTCAGACACCATAAGGTGACGCCGTCACTTGAAGACAAAAGAGGTGGATTTATGTTTGTACTTGACGCTCCAGAGAACTTTTGAGGAAGTTACACCTGACGGCATCAGGTGTATTTAGAAGTAGGCCGTCTGGCCTTAGGTTTACAAGAGACGTCCCAGAAGACTTTTGAAGGTGACGGCGTCAGGATTTAACCTGACGGCGTCAGATGATATAGAGTGACGACGTCAGAAAGAAGGCTTGCACAAGAAGAAACCAAAGTGGAACCATCACAAGTTAAACAAGACAATCACAACTTGCGCGCGGAGTAGCTGTTACTGTTTCGGCCATAAAATCTTCATACGAACTCGGATTTGGGTGATTCAAAAGCCCACGCGAAGAGGACAAAAAAATCTTCGATTTGGTGAAAGCGACGAGCTGATGCCATCAATTGTTAGGGCTGACGCCATCACCCTTTGCCGACAGAAAATCAGCTTATAAATATAACATTATAACTTCACTTTTTGTAAGCCCCAAACCCTAAGTCCGAGTCTAAGGTTAGGGTAGGTGTTTTTCCAGCAACTTGGAAGGTCTTAATCACTCCATAAACATCTTGTAATGGTGTGTTGATTCTATCTTAATTATGTCTTCCATTATTATTGTTAATTGCTCTTCATTAATTATGTGTTGCTAATTCGCCTTGTGTCTACTTATGATTGTGTGAAACTTGTATATAATTAATTAGATCTTATTGATTTCTTGTTGATGTTTGCGTCTATCTCCATAAATGAGGGCTTGTTGATGTGTGTGTCTATCCCCATCAATTAAGGCGTGACAACTTCAATAGATCTAGTTGGTTTAGTTTATAATTCTTGTTTCCTATTGATTCTTGTTTTGATTGAATGTTCCATCGATGTTAGGCTTAAGAAAACTGAACAACCTCCTTTATGGTAACGTGCTTGAACGTCTTAAGAAACATGTAGTCGAGGCATACTAGGCTATTAAGGTGGTATTTAAAACATGAGCCACTATTTACAATCCCTATGATTATGTAGTGCATAGTTGTAGGAGGAGATAAGAGCTCATAGAATTGGAGAGATATGTATGCCACTCCATTATTTATTAGGAATACACCCGTCAATTAAAACAAGGTTTACAGTCAATAGGTAGAATTGGATAGCTAGCAAGGAGTAATACATCATAGGTAGACATGCTTCACTTCACTTGTAGAACCGTAGTTTACTTTCGTACACATTAGTTTAAGTAGTAGCTTTTGGGTTAGTTGATTAGCAACTAATTCCGCCCCTTCTTCCAAAACCAGAGATTTTTACTTGCTTTCCATAAAACAATAAAAATACAAAAATATTCATCCCTCATCTCTAGACATAGTAGATAAATTTTAATCCTAACGAACACTATTCTTTGAGTTGAACGATCAATCCCCCGTACTTACCACTTCATTATACTACATCGGTCAGGTACACTGCCTGGTGGGGTTGTAAGCCTCTTGAGATCCCTCGAGAGGTAAAACCTGTTGTAAGGTCGCAAAACCACGCATCAGACGGTATTGGTTACCTCCTTGATTAGAACTACCGGCTATTGCATTAACTTCAAATGGATTGCCATCGGTGGCAGTACAATTGTAATAAGCGTGTGGAGCACCACTAGTAACACAAACTTCTACCTTTTTTACTTCAGCAGGTTGAGAAGTTTGCGGAGAAGAAACTTTCTTGTTTTGGGTGAGAACCNGGTACACTGCCTGGTGGGGTTGTAAGCCTCTTGAGATCCCTCGAGAGGTAAAACCTGTTGTAAGGTCGCAAAACCACGCATCAGACGGTATTGGTTACCTCCTTGATTAGAACTACCGGCTATTGCATTAACTTCAAATGGATTGCCATCGGTGGCAGTACAATTGTAATAAGCGTGTGGAGCACCACTAGTAACACAAACTTCTACCTTTTTTACTTCAGCAGGTTGAGAAGTTTGCGGAGAAGAAACTTTCTTGTTTTGGGTGAGAACCAAGGCATGGATAGCTTCCGTGAGTTTGTGAAGCCTAGCATCGGTGCTAGATTGAGCCACGGGTGATGAAGTAGAAGGACCAACATTTGCTTGGGAAACAAACGGCTTGCTTCGTGGAATGCGGACCTTAGACTTATTCTCGATGATAGCTAAAGCATCCCTAGTGGTTCGATTCAAGAAATTACCTAAAGCGGAGGCGTTTAGAGAGTCTTGATCGATTTGGCTCACAACGTTGTAGAAAGTGTCGAGTTGCATTAACTCGGAGAAACCATGATGAGGACATTTGCGAAGCATGTCCTTGAAACGATCCCACGCCTCACTGAATGATTCATCGAATTTCTGCGTGAATTTCATGATTTCATTCTTAAGGGCGGTCGTTTTGGAAGGAGGAAAGAATTCGTTCACAAACTTCCCATGTTTCAATCGATCGAGGGGGTTGTTTGTCAAGCCAATTCTTGGCAGCCCCATCGAGGGAAAACGGGAAAAGAAGAAGTTTGATTGCTTCTTCAGGGACGTTTTTGCATTTGATGGAGGATGTGATTTTGTTAAACCATCGAATATGATCTTGAGGATCGTCCCTTTCAAAACCATAGAATTGACGTGAAGTGACTAGGTTTATCAACCCGGTCTTAAGCTCAAAATTGTCAGCCACGATGGCTGGAACAATGATAGGATCTCCATAACTCTCGATGGGTGCTTGGAGAAGCTCATTCATAGTGGGCTCGGCCGCCATGATAGGAGGAATAGTACGAATCTCGGGTTCGACTATTGGAGGGGCACGTCGACGATTACGCCTTCTCGGAATGTTGTTAAGCGATTGTAAAGGACTTGATGACGTAGACGAACAAGTGCGCATGCACCACAAAAAACTTTAATCAAAACAAGACCAACTTGAAAGACAGGGGAACTTAAACCAATAATCAAGAACGTAAGGTTAACTCTTAAGGACAAACGCACAAAGGAGCGGGAGAGAAGAATGGATCTCTCACTAGGGCGAAGTTCGTCGGATCGCCCTATACCGTTTCGACTCCTCTTAAAGTTTGCTTATCGTTTAAAAGTTTTCCAAAACGCAAGTGATACAAAGGCAAGTTTTGATCTTTAGTTTGGGAACTTATTAATGTTCACACCCCCAGTTGGTAGGTGTTCTGCCTTAGTTTTCGGCGGTAAGATGTTATTGTTGTATTTATTAAACAAAGAAAACGGGAAAATCTTTTTGTGTTTTTAATCTTTTATAGATATAATACATATATAGAAACAAAAGAAAAATATTTTTGGTTTTTTATAAGTTTTTGAAAGCGGTAACTTCTTGACGAAGGTTCTACAAGACTAATCGTTAAAACCTTTTACGAGACTTTCGACACACAGCCTCCCCGGCAGCGGCGCCATTTGATTCGTTGTGTTTTCGTGCAAAACAATTTATCAAAATATCAACAAACGTGAGGTCAATGTTATCGTGTGACAATAAGACGTGGAGAAATACAAGTAAACCTTTTAGGAAAAAGATTACTTCGTAAACTCATGAAAGTGGTATTTATTTGTTAGACCGGGAAGTGATTTCCCGGGTCGTGTCCCAACGAGGTATGAATGGAAAGCTTCGTGAAAAGATCGAGATTAAAATCTTGTATATTTGGTTGAGAAAGGTTATTTGGTTTTGTTGTACGTTAAATTAACGAAAATGGAAAATTAACAAACGAGAATGAAAATAAAACAATCTAAAGGGAACAAAAGGCAATTGGCAAACTAGGGAGATCCTAAAACACTACGGGAATCAAAAATAGGTATCGGGAATCCTAAAACACACGTAAACAAATAAACGTGACGTTTATTTAAGATAAACGTCAACGCGCGCACAAAAACGTGAAATTTTAGCTACGCAAATCCTACGGGCCTACAAATAATTTTCTAACGCACTAAATGACAAAATAAAATTTTGGAAAAAAGAAAATTAAAAATTGGATAAAAATTCTAATTATTATGAATTAAATACTAATTAATACTAATGAAATTCTAATAAATACTAAAACTATTTATAAAAATCTGAAACTTTTTTAGTAAATATTACAAGTTAAAACTAATTTATAAAAAATATAAAAATGGGGGGTACAGTTAACAAACAAGCAAAAAATAAGCAAGGAAAATCTAATAAGGTTAAAATAAGCAAAACAACAAACATGGGCTAACTATTAAATATTGCAAAGTATAAAAAAGAAAGACCCAAGGGCAGATGGCGTTAGAGTGTGTGCTTGTGTCTGTTGTGTTGAGCAGAAGGTCAGGGGTTCGAATCCCTTGGCCTTTTGTTTTTTGAAAACATTTTTTTTTTATTTTTCTTTTTGCAAACTACTTTAACAACAATAGTGAACAATTTTTATAAAACCAAGTTTTCTAAAAAGCTTGAAATAAGCTTTTGCAAGCTTCAAAAACCAACAGCTAAGTGTTTTAAGCTTAAAAAGAGATTTTGAAATATGGGGGCTAGCCAGATGATCATACGAGCTAGAATCAAACCAAGGACAAACAATAACAATCACAAGCAACACAAATAAGTTAATGGCAGCAATCAAACAAGCGATTACAAGCTAGAACACTAAAATCAAACAAGCTTAAGTACCCACTGTTGCATCAGCAGCAACAGTAGCAATGGGGCAAAATTAAGGCTCAAAATAAGCTACAAATTAAGCACTAAATGGAAATCTAAAAATACACACATGTAAACAACCTAGGTGGCTATCTAAAACAACAAAGATCAAGGAAATTGCTCAAGAATTGACCAAGTTGTGGTCAATAGAAAAATGGGTCAAATAGGTAGAACTGGGTGCAGGGCATGAACAGGCCAACATGTCTACTTTGAGGCTATTTTCAAGTGACCAAATCTTTTTCAAAATGGAATTTTATTTTTGCTTATGATCCACAAGCTGACAAAGATCTCAAATTCACAAACTTTACTAGATTTCATTCACAAACAAGACCTAGAGACTCAGTTGAATTTTGTCCCAATTTCACAAATGCAAGTTTTGACTTTTTAAGTTTTGGACACAAGTCTGACTTTTGTGGATTTAAATTGATCTAAACTAACTAAATATGTTATGTTAACCCTAAATATAACTAATTTAAGCAATTATGGGAATTAGAGGGAACTTTGACTTTTTCTTTGAAATTGGACAAAACAAAGCCTCAACTGAACTAATTAGATCTTAGGTGTGATGACTGAACCAAAAGATACCACAATAACAACAAATACTCAGCAAATCTGTTTGAACCAAACACCCCTTTTCAAAACTGTTTTAGGAAATTACAAAGCAATGGATCAAACTAATTTACAAATCTAAGAGGTATCCTTCTACTGAGATTATGTGACCCTAAATAAACAATATTCAGCAACAACTAACAACTATGGTGGCTTAACACAAATTATGCAAGATTTAGGGGCAAATGCTTACTTGTCATCAAAAGCTAGTAGGTAACTAGGAACCAGGAACCCAAGAACAACCTAATGTCTCCCATGAGACTCTAAACCAATCTCCATAACCATCACAGCTGCTGCTATTTCTTCTTCTTTCTTTCTTCAATTTTTTTTTGGTAATTTTTATTTTTCTTTGTATTTTTTTTTTCTGTTTTCTTTTCTTTTCTGAATTTTTCTTTTCTTTTGGCTCAAATAACTTTAACAATGCTCAAAAAAAAACATTCTGAGATAAAATAAACCATACTTGAATGAAATAACAGGAAACTTAGATTTTGAGTGAAAATATAAATTTGCATAAACTTAAAGATAACTTCAATTGAACTGGAAATTTTAAATTAGCATTGTAAACTAAGTTAGAAAACAGGAAACTACAAAGGAAAAGATGCCTCTTAGGGCTACAATGAAGGTCCTATTTATACTAAAAGGGTGGTAGGTAGAAAATGCATCTCTTGTGCTTGCTTCTCTGGAATTAGGGCAACAAACTCATCCCTTGAACTTCGCGAACAAATCCCAGCAGTTGAATTGGTGTAAAATTCATCCTAGCCTTCCATTGAATTTTGGCGCCAAAACGTGTTTAAAAACATTGGGACTGCTAGGGTGTATATGGAGTTTGGTAGGGATTGGGGAAGGTTTTAGTGGGTTGGGGGAGTGTGTGGGGGACTTTTGATGGTGTAGGGGAGGGATGGAGTGTAGTAGTCATGGTAGTGGTGGTTTGTCTGGGTAAAAGGGAGGTGGGGAAAAAAGGAGGTAAAGGGGTGTTTGACCAAGATTTGACCCGTGTTTTATAAAAAAACGGGGTAAGGGTATTGGGTTTTGAGAGGGGATGGGCTGGTGGAAGTGTATTGGGCTTGGGAGGTTTATGGGTTTATATTTAATGGGGTAATGGTTTTGGGTGGGTTGGATTTGTAATAAAGGAAGGGTTTGTTTGGTTTATTAATGGATCAAGCCCAAGAACCAAAACTGCCATTTACTAAATTTTTAGGGACCACACTTGCCAACAATTCAAACTTCATCCAAGGATTGATTTTGCCAAGTAATGATTTCCCAAGGTGACTTTCATCATTTTTCTTCAAATTAAAATTCCCGGGGACCATTAATGCCAATTTGCAAACTTGAAGGACTAAAACTGCCAAACTTTGAAATTTGCAATCCAAGGACCAAAAATGTCATCTTATGATACTTGGTGGACTTTCATTGACTTTTCTTTATAATATCTCTCCAGGGACCGTTTCTGACATTCTCTGAAAGTACAGGGACCAATCCTGACAAATATGAAACTCCAGGGACTAAACTTGTAAACTTTTGAAAGCTTTTCACCTAAAGATCATTATTTGGTAATTTTTGATTTTTAAGAACTTGGTTTGACTTTTCTTTCAAAATAAATGCTCAGGGACTAATTTTGTCAAGTTTTGAATGTTGGGGGACTGAAACTGCCAATTATGCAAACTTTGTTCGGTTTTCATCTGCTTTCAATCATTTTGCATCTAAAACATATAAACAACGATATTTGGGATATTTTCTGTATTTTGATGCATATTTGAGTGTTTTTTAGATGTTTTGGCAGTCTAGATAAGACAAAAATGATGAGTATTTGCACACTCATCATGCATGCAACAAAGGGAAGCAACACAAAGCCTCCTACAAAGCGATCAAAGCTGTGAGCACCATATCAGAACCTCTTCAGTTGCTGCATATGGATCTTTTTGGTCCCACTCAAATCAGAAGTATTGATCATGTTAGGAATACGTTTTTTTCTTATAGAAGATTCGGTCACCCCACGTATGTTAAAGCGTTGTTTAGCTCGTAGTATTTATAATAGTAGTTAATACGTAGATTAGTATTAGTTAGTATTTGTGGAGTCGGGTCGGGTCTTTACCCACTGTCAGCCCGATCCACAGCCTAGTAGAGGCAAGCACCACCTTGTACATATAAATAGCCCTCTCCATCCTTGGAGAGGGTTGGACCTTCTCACTCTTAATTCAGTTTTCTTTTTTTGGTTTTCTCTCAAGGTTCCCAACTTTCTCTCTCTAGTTTTCTTCTTCTTTCTTTCTTTTTTATTCGATCCATACCAAGTATACCACACGTGTTTGATGTTATGTGATATCCTACAATTGGTATCAAGAGCCTAGGTTTCATCTTAGGGCCTTGGATTCACGGATTTGTGGTTAGTTTTGTGGGTGTACTTGGTTAGAATAGGTTTCTATATAAAACACCTTGGTTTGATCTTTGTGATGTTAAAGGATGTGTTTTGATTGTACTTTTATGCTTAGGAGGGTTGTAGTTA
>LBNU01017834.1:0-24934 GCA_014162995.1 Artemisia annua
CTTCGTACTCCCCTGATACTTGGTTGGCTACTAAACGAGAATCGACGTTTGCTTCTAGGTTACGTACACCCATTCGCATTGCTATTCGAAGTCCAGCTATTAGTGCCTCGTATTCTGCCTCATTGTTCGTGGCGGTGAATTCAAAGCGTAGAGCGTACGTGAACTCTATTCCTTCTGGGTTTGTAAGGATGAGGCCTGCGCCTGAACCATCTACGCATGATGACCCGTCTGTGAACAGGATCCATGGTTCTTGCAATTCCACCTTTGGTGTTTGTGTTGCCTCCTCGCTTTCTGGTTTCTCGATGATGAAATCCGCGAGTATTTGCCCCTTGACTGCGGTACGCGGCCTGTAGGAGATGTTATATTCTCCCAGTAGTACGCTCCACTTCTGTAGGCGGCCGGATGCTTCAGGTTTGGAGATTACCTGTTTGATGGGTTGGTCTGTGATGACCACGATTGGGTGTGCCTGGAAGTATCTGCGCAACCGTTTGGCTGCGAATACCAATGCGAGGACCAATTTTTCCATCGAGCTGTAGTTAATCTCCATCTTCTTGAGTGCTTTGCTTACGAAGTAAACGGGTGTTTGCACTGAATCCCTATCTGTTAACAGTACCGCGCTCACGGCTCCATGTGTGGCGGATAAGTACATTATCAACTCTTCCCCTGGTCGGGGTGCTACTAGCTTTGGTAGTGCTGCTATCGTTTGTTTGAGTTGTTGGAATGCTTCTTCCGCGTCGGTAGTCCAGCGAAAGTCACCCTTTTTTGTACACTTCTTGAGTGTTTTGAACAAGGGTAAGGATTTGTCCGCTGACTTAGATAGGAATCTGTTCAGGCCTGCCAGTTTTCCGTTTAAGGACTGTACTTCCTTAAGCGTTCGCGGTGAAGGGAGTTCTATGACCGCTTCTGTCTTTTCAGGGCATGGCTTAATGCCGTCAGGTTCTATGAGGTACCCTAAGAACATACCTTCAGTAGCGCCGAAGGTGCACTTTTTTGGGTTTAGTTTCATGTTGATCCGTCGTAGTGTGTTGAATGTTTCTTCAATGTCGCGCACTACTTCGTCCTCTGTGTGGCTCTTTATGACCAAATCGTCAACATATACCTCTAGATTACGGCCTACTTGTTTTTCGAATGCGTTATCTACCAAGCGTTGATAGGTGGCTCCTGCATTCTTCAATCCGAAAGGCATTTTTGTGTAGCAAAAGACGCCTTGACTTGTGTGGAAGGCTGTTTTCTCCTCGTCCTCCTTGGCCATTTGGATTTGATGGTACCCTTTGTATGCGTCTAGGAAGCATTTAAAAGGATACCCGCACAAGGATTCCACCTTCCAGTCTATCTCAGGCAGCGGGTAGCAGTCCTGTGGACATGCTTTGTTGAGATCCGTGAAGTCCACGCACATTCTCCAGCTGCCATCACTCTTTTTTACCATGACTGGGTTAGATAGCCAATCGTGGTAGTATACCTCCCGCATGATACCTGCGTCTACGAGTTTATGCACTTCTTCCAAAATAGCCTTCGCGCGTTCTGGAGCCTGACCGCGCTTCTTCTGCCTTATCGGTGGGTATCCTTGTCGGATCTGAAGCTTATGTTCCGAGATGGACCGAGGTACACCAGTCATGTGCTTTGGTTCCCACGCGAAGATATCTAGGTTTTTCTGAAGGAGTGCGCACACGGCAGTTCTCCCTTTTTCTGATAGTGAACCTCCTATTGACACCTGTTGTTCAGGATAATCTGGGTGGATCGCTACCTTCAGGTTTGGTGTTTTGGGTGCGCCGTACTCTTTAGCAGGTGTTGCTTCATATGTAACCGTGTTACATTCTTCTGGGGGTAGAGCATTATTGTAGAGGGTAACAATTCCCCCTTCCACTGGGAATTTTAGCATTCCATGCGCTGTGGATGGTACTGCGCGGAGCGCTGAGATGCCTGTTCTCCCGATGATGCCATTGTATGGCGATGGAGATCTGATGACCATGAAGTTCATCCACGCCTTAGTGGAGTGTTCTTCATTGCCGACCTCTACGAGCATGCGTAGTTGTCCTATCGGCCATATCTTCTCCCCTGTGAAACCTGTCAGAGATGTCGCAGCTGGGACTAGCTGGTTTTGAATCTCTTGTTTTAGCCTCTTGAAGCAATGTTCGTACATTATTTCAGCTGAGGCTCCTCCATCGATGTACATGCGGTGGATAACGTGTCCTCCCGCTTGTATTTCGATTGTTAATGGTTCTGCCACTGCGTTGTCCGCAGTTAACTTGGGGAAGGAAATTTCTCTGTGAGTGGAGAACTTTTGTGTCACCTTTTGCTTGACACTGCGTTGCCAGGATTGGATCATATAGATCGTATCCGCCTTGTCTTTAGGTGCGTCCTTTTTGTCTCCGCTTCTCCTGTCCTTTCCTTCCTTGATGTTTTTGACTAGGTGGTCCAATCTGCCTTCTTTAACTAATTTTTCAATTAGTTGCTTTAGTTGGACGCAGTCGTTTGTTGCGTGTCCTTTTTGCCCATGGTAGTCGCAGTATCCCGTTCCAATGCGCTTTGCTTCCGGTGTGCGTATTGGTGGAGGTTTTGGGAAGTTCGCTCCTTCTGTCGCAAATATTTCTCGCGGAGTTTTGGTTAATGGGGTATACTTGTCGTTTCCCCTTGCGCCTCCTTCTTTGCGATAGTTTTTGTTCGAATTGCTTCCCTGGTCATTGGATTGTTTCCTTGACTGGTCTTGCGGCTTATAATTCTGGTATGCTGCCCTGCTATCCGCAGCTGCGGCTTCACCTTGAACAAAGGACCTCGTACGCTTCATGAGTTCATCAAAGGTTTGAGGGGTCTTATCGTTTAGTTTCTTGATAAGGTCCCGGTTGTAGATACCATTCATGAATCCTGAAATTTTTAGTATCTCAGGGCATGATTTAATGTTCATGCACTCATCTTTGAAGCGCTCCATATAGGCGGGTATTGACTCGCCTTGGCGCTGCTTTACTCTAGCCAACTCGACTGGTTCTTTTGCGCACTTCCTTCTTTGGGTGAAGTTTAGGCGGAATGCTTTTCGTAACTCTTCAAACCCGTCTATGCTTCTCGGTTTGAGCTTGTTGAACCAGTTCCGTGCGTTTCCTACCAATGTGGAGTTGAACATATGACACCACACGGGTTGTGGCCATCTTTCGATGTGCGCTGCTGCTTCGAAGACCTTTAGATGATCATCCGGATCACCTGACCCATCATATGTTTTCACATTGGGGGGCATGCGCCTCTTTCTATCGTCAGAGTAGTTGCTTATGCGCTTTGTAAATGCGTCGACTGTCTGTCGACGCCAAGGACGGGATATGTCATCATCGTCCCTGCGACGCCTCCCTTTGGACTTCCAGTGTCCAGTGTCACTATCCTCGTTGTCCGAGGAGTTGTCTGTGGGAGGGCTGCTTCCTCTACGACGTTTACGTCGTTGTTCCTCCGAACTCGAGAAGCTCTCATCATGGGACACTCTATCACCTAGTCTTTCATGGATCCTTCTAGAAGATCCTTCGCTAGGTGAGCGTCGGCGCCCCAATCTGTCTTGTATTTTGCGAGCACCTAGTCTGGCATGGACATTGGTGTGCCTCTCGCTACCTACTCGTTCATCCGAGTATTGTGAGTTTGATGGTGTACCCAGCCTAGCCTTTGCACTGATACGCCTCCTGTTATTATCGCGCTCTTCATGGCGCGGTGAGGAGTCCCCATCGAAGTCTAGTCGGTTTCGTAACCTCCTTCGTCCCTCTTCCTGTAGGAGCGTGCTCAAGGTTTCAAAGTTTTGAGCCACGAGGTCTTTCAAACTTGTGTCCGAGGAAGGGGGGTTTTCCTCCAGCACGGGGGTATCTTCCAATGTGGTGAATACCCTCCCCCTATCAGGCGCATTCGGCACTGTGTTGTCCACAATGACTGGTGCTTGGTGAGGGGTAGTGAAGAGATTGCGCTGGAGATCGTCGCCGTTTGGGGGCGCTGTAGTGATCACAGCAGGTAATTCCCTGGGCGGAGGTATCGTGGTGGCCTCCACCTCCTGCTGACTTGGCGCACTGGTTGTCCCAGTGTTTTGCCGAAGAGGGATGTCAGGGTAATTCCTCTTTGCAGCATCGTTCCGCGACTTATCTGGCTGCGGAGTCCGCTGGTTCTTGTGTTTCGTCATACTAGGTCTTAGTGATTGGGTCCCACGGATGGCGCCACTTGTTGATACAAAAGTTGGGCGTTCCTTGTTTGGGTTCCTTCCTTCGTATCAATTGCTTGATATTGCTTGAGACCTGCGCACTAAGAAAGAAACAAACACCGTTAGGCTTATCGAGGGATTGTCTCCCCCGATTATCCTCCGGCGTGAGAGTAAGTAATCGTAGTTTTTAGGTTTGTGAGAAGAGTTAGGATCGCTTTATGAATCGTACCTTTGCGAGGGTTAGGGTTCCCTCTATTTATAGGCATGTAACCGATAAGGTTACTTGTTCCTTACTCTACGGCGTATCCGCCGATATCGGATATTGCTAGTGAATATCTTCCTTGTTTAGAAGATATCCCTTTATCCGTTCCATAAATATATTTTGGGCTCGGGCCTTATGGGCCGAAGCCATTCAGTTGGTAGTCCAACTGATATGAAGCTAGGCCGCGCGTAGCGGGCTTAAATATTAGTATTGTTTACTAATCGGGTCCGTGACCCGGTGTGGACTATACGTCATCATATTGTATTTATTTTGCGAAGTGTTAGACGTTCGTCCTTTTGTATTAGGTCCAGCCTCCCATTGTTCCATTATATCCGAACTTTGGCTTGCTAGTTCTTGTGCATGCCTTGCTCCTTTCTAGTTCACAAAAGCTGCCAGGTCCCCGGACCTTAGACATGTTTGGACTTGATATTACGTACTCGATATGCATGTGATCATTTAAATCTTTCGCTTATCTATTTCCGGAAATGAACTAGCTAGGTCCAATCAAAAAATGGATCCGGTGTATCATATACACGATCATAATCATAATGTATTAAATTTGAATATTAAATCTTACAGTATTTTCTTATAATAAAAAAAGTAAATACGTTAAACGTAACGTACTAGTGGGAAACTTAATTATGAGATCGCAAAGCTTTTTTGATGAGTATGGAGTATAATTATACTTGCACTATTTTCCCTATCAATCCCAAATCAAAATAATATCTTTATATCAAATTAAAATATTTTATAGGAGTAATCAATTTAAAATTTAAAATTTTGAATATCTTATCGTAAAGGGTAGAAAGGTAAAAACAACCTCACGAACTAGTTTAGTTCCAACACCTCTATATAAACACATCTACATTCATATTCAACTCCCGCTTTAAACTCTTCAAAACTTTCATATTTTTTTCCCACAAAATCTCCAACATGGTCGGAGACGTTAACCAACATGAGATAGTTTTCTTCGACCTCGAAACAACTATTCCTTACCGAGAGAAAGATGCATATGCGATATTGGAATTCGGGTCGATAACACTTTGTCCCAAAAAACTAACCGAGTTAGGGAGCTATGAGACGTTGGTCAGACCAACTGATATGTCACTCATTTCTCGTAGGTCTATGGACCAGAATGGTATCACTCCGGACGATGTTTTGTCCATGCCCACGTTTGAGGAGATTGCTGACAGGGTTTACAACATCTTGCATGGTAAAATGTCTTGTTTTTTTGTTTATTGTAGTTAATGCTTACGTGTACTTTTTGTGTTTTTGTAGGATATAAGGTATAAACTAATTACAATGTTCAAATAAAATGGAAAATTGCCGAGAAATGTAACATAAAAAAATTCCTAATTTGCTAATGTGTAATTGTGTATCCAATATTATCTTGCTTGTCAAAAGGTGTATATTTGTCAAATGGCGAAATAAATTTAACTTTTGAGAGAAAGTAAATACCGTAATGTTTAGTTTTTGATAAATAAACGTGTGATAGGTAGATAGGCATGTTTGGTTTGTGGGTATGAGTATGAAGGAATGAATTGTATGCTGATGTTAGTTTTTGGCATATAAAGAACTATTCACATTTGTAAGTTTATTATAAGTTATTTTCTTGACAATTTTCTTTTGAAAAATAAGGAGTATCATATTTTTTTTATAAGGGTAACGTTGTATGTTACCATGTTAACTTTTATGCAAAAGTTTGACATGTATCTATAACCTTTTTTTGGTCAAAATTACCCCTCTAACCGTTTAAAGAGTACTGGAGTTGGTTCTCAAAATTCTGGAAAACGAAATACATGTCTTGAGTAAACATTGGCTTATTGTGCAATTTTCGCATAATACAAATTGTTTGCGGAAATGTGGTGATAAGTGTTTACATTGAGTTGAGTGTTTGATGGATTGTTTTAATAGGAAGAGTATGGGCGGGTCACGATATATCAAGGTTTGACTGTGTGAGGTTAAGGGAGGCATTTGCAGAAATTAAAAGGCCACCTCCCCAACCCAAGAGAATCATTGATACTTTGGTTTCATTGACACAGAAGTTTGGTAGAAGAGCTGGTAACATGAAGGTATAATTCTTACCCGTCTTTACATGTTGCAGCCACAAATGTAATCATATTCCTATGATCAAATACTTCTTTATCTTTCATGTGCTAATGAATTGCGTTTAATCAGCTAAAAAGTCTTGCGGCTTATTTTGGGCTTGGACGACAAAGTCACCGGTAATTTAATTTGCTTTTCCTACTAACATGGATAATATGCATTATCTTGTTCAAATATATATAACATGTGAAATTTTACATACGCATAACCTTAGAGGTTATCGTAAGGCAACGTAGTGCAAGCGATGGGCAGCACATGCCATATGAAGAAGGTTTGTAGATATAAGCGGGTCGGGTGGTTATATATATTTTTATTTTTTATAAATAATTAGTGTATCAAATTCGATTACAGAAAGTATATTGTTCCAACCAAAAGTGTATTAGGAGGTTTTTCTGCTTAAAATATAGGGTTAGTATGTGTTTTGACCTGATAAGTCATATACTGAATCAACCTGTTTATAAGTAAATGGGTCAAAATTTCCCCCTGTATTATTCAGTTCTGACTCATCTCTTCAACAATTACTTTCAGGAGTTTAGGTGATGTTCGAATGAACTTTGAAGTTGTCAAGTTCTGTGCAGCCGTACTTTTTTTGGTAATTTTATACAGAATCAATCAATCTCGTTTCTTTCTTTAACTTTTGAGCATCATTGTCTTTATATTACTCATGCATACACTTGGTTAACTGTAACCAATCATAAATATTGAATAACAATGTTAAATTCTTGAAAGTTACTTCTCCAAATCCTGCAATTCACTGTCATATAATGCCTATGCAGGAACCAAGTCAACCGGATACATCTACAGAAAATAACGGGGCTTCACTTAATGCTGTAAATGGTTATCGCTCTAATGGAAACGCCAGTCTAGAGGGATCTGCCTTAAACACTAGTCCATTCCCCTCTAACAGAAATATCGAAAACGTCAGCCTCTCTGTAGACGAAAAAGTGGGCCTTTCTGTAGACAAAATGAAGAGAGACCCCGTTCAATCAAATGAAGCCAACATGATCTCCGGCATAAATCAACCGGAGATAGTTTTTTTTGACCTTGAAACAACTATTCCGGTCCAGAAAGGGCAGCCTTATGCCATATTGGAATTTGGGTCGATATTACTTTGTCCCAAAAAGCTGACCGAGCTAGAGAGCTATGAGACATTGGTTAAGCCACTCAATATGTCACTCATCTCTATTACTTCTATTAGCAAGAATAGTATCACTCAGTACAATGTTCTTTCCATGCCGACGTTTGCGGAGATTGCTGACAGGGTTTATAACATCTTACATGGTAAAATGTCTTGTTTTTATAGTTTATTGTAGTTAACCTTTACATGTATCATTGTGTTTTCTGTAAAGGAAAAGGCAACTAACTCTTAAATATATTTGAAGAAAAGTATAAACTAATTAGAATTGTTTCGAAAAAGTGGAAAATTTTCAAGTTCCCCAATTTGCTAATTTGTAATTGTGCATCCAATATTTTCTTGCAAAGGTGTGATAGTTAATTTTTTTTGACAAGTTTAAGACTCAAACTAAAAAACTAAAACATAGGCAACCTCACATTTGTTAAAGTTGATTATATTATCTTTCTTGACAATTTTCTCTTTGGTGAATTTAATTTATGGGTGTCGTACTCCAATTGAGTTGAGTGTTTGATGGATTGTTTTGACAGGAAGAGTATGGGCGGGACATGATATATCAAGGTTTGATTGTGAGAGGTTAAAGGAGGCATATGCACAGATTAATCGGCCACCTCCGGAACCCAAGAGAATCATTGACACTTTGGTTTTATTGACAGAGAAGTTTGGGAGAAGAGCCGGCAACATGAAGGTGGTATATTGCTTACTCACCCTTACATGTTGCAGCCAGTCATATGATCGGCTTGCTATGATCATATTACTTGTTAACCTTTCCTGTGCTAATGAATTGCATTTATACAGATGGCCAATCTTGCGGCTTATTTTGGGCTTGGACGTCAAAGTCACCGGTAATTTGCCTATATACCAAGTTGGATAATATGCTTTATCTTGTTTCTAAATTTTGAATGTGATTAATCATGTTTTCCCCCCATTTTGTTTCCGTCTTTATGTTTGGTTCCTCTTGAGTTTGAGGGATTTTGGGGTTGTAATATTCTCTATTGGGGTTGGATTCAATGAGGAAACACACCGATCCAATTTTCAAGGAAAAATATTACTGCTTGCCTCATAACTTATTTCACGTGGCAATAGACTGTGGGTGGGAACGGGCGACGGGTTAAAAAAGGGAGTGCTTTTGTTATGGGTTGGGTTAGATATTATTTCTTGTTTTTGAGTTTTATAAATACTTTGTGTGTCAAATATGTTTATGAAAAAACTATTTCCATTGAAATCTAGTTTGTTGAAAAAATATGGGAGATTTCCTGTTTAAAAAAATACAGTTTGAATGAGTTTTGACCCATTTCCTTGTTAGCGTCAGTACCTTTCGAAATACTTATATCCTCAACAATTACTTTCTCAGAAGTTTAGGTGATGCTCGAATGAATCTTGAAGTTGTCAAGTGCTGTGCAACCGTTCTTTTCTTGGTAATATCTTTTAAAAGCATTCTATTTCTTTTCTTTGAGTTTTGAGTATTATCGTCCTTTTATCACATGCATACCTTTGTTTAACAAAGGACGAATTTAAAAAAGAAAAGAATGCTAAATTCCTGAAATTAAGTTCATACGAATTCGCTATAATATAATGCCCATGCAGGAATCAAGTCAACAGGATTCATTTACAGGAAGCAACGGGGCTTCAGTGAATGCTGGTAATGGTGAAAGATTGGAGGGTGACCACGTTCAAACAAATGAAGCCATGGTGAAAGAAGCATCTACGACCACTCTGTCTGACACATTCAGCGACCACACTGGATTCGCAGAACCTGCATCTAAAAAAGCGCGCATCAAGGGCGCCTGAGGCATGAGGGGATGCTATGCAATACCTTATTGCATCAGACACCCTGATGCATTGCGATCACTGGATGCATGCTTTTGATTTGCTTTTAGTTATTTATCAATCTGATAGACTTCTGATCTTTGTTTAGTACTCTTTAAGTATTTTAGCGATATGGAATCGCAAAGTATTTTGAATGCTTGGTATCTTTTGTTGTTAAATGTAGTATATCAATGTGTTTTGTGTATTAAATATAATTTAGAAGAATCTTTGTAAAACATAGGCGCCTTGCATACGTGATGCGTGTGCTTTTGCCTTGGCACCTCGTCTTTTCGTTTCATGTCTCAACAGGAGCGCATCACCCTTTTAGAAACCTAGCATAGAACCTCATGCAGTTTCAGCGACTCCAATCACAGTAAACGTTGCTCCCTTTTTCCAAGGGTCCCTGAAAATGCAAATACTTCACAGAAATATAGGGGTTGGTTTGAGTACACAATTTGTTGTTCATGCTGGGAAGCCATAGTTGAGTCTTGTGGTCGACGAAAACTCTTCATATACGCATTTAAGAAAGTTGAAGTTTACTTTCACAATCATAAGGACATTTTGACTAAAATGTCATTTTTGGTTTTTACCATATGTGATTATGATAATTCAATGTTACATACCCACTTAATCTAAATTAACATTTGGCTTTGTTTAGTTGCACTGAAATTTATTTATTTCAATAAAAAGAAGTGTTATACACTGATTGTATATTGTTTCAAAAGAAGATGCAGGGTTTGACATTTGTTGTCAAACATGCTAATTTTTTTTAGGTGTTAGTTTTAACTATTGTTGCTCAAACACTTTTTACTTTCTAGTGCCAGATAGATTACTGAGTTATACCACAAGAAATTTGTCTACAGAGGAGCCCATTTTTTGGTCATGGGTTGTATGATTTGTAGCAAATGAATATGATAGAACTTTTTTTTTACAGAATAAGGAAATCAAAACGTTATTTGTTGAAGTACTTATAAGCAATGGCCGAGCTAGAAAAAATTTCTTGGGAGAGTCGAAACAATTTTTTTTTTCCCGGAAGAACATTAGATGGGAGGGCCGAGATGGAAAAAAAAAAAAAAAAAAAAAAAAAAAAAAAAAAAAAAAAAAAAAAAAAAAAAAAANAATCTCACCTAAACTCATATCCAAACACCCCAAATTCCTATATACAACACTAACCCAAACACCCCCAGTTGAAAATTACTGGACCCACTTACAAAAAAGCAACCCAAAAAACATAGAACAAACCTTAACAAATGTTGGGTCAAGCTTAGATTCATCATCCGTACAAGAAATAATAAAAAGATGTCATTTTTCAAGAAACCAAGATTCTGTTTTTATGGGTTTAAGGTTCTTTATTTGGGCTGGTGTTCAAAAAGATTATAGACATAGTACTTATATGTATAATGTTGCTTGTAAGATGTTTAAGATTGATAAAAATCCTAACTTGATTAAGGATGTTATGGAGGCGTATAAGGTTGAGAAATGTGTTGTTGGTGTTAAGGGTTTTAAGGTTGTTTTGGGGTTATGTAGAGAGGGTAAGCTTGTTGATGAGGGTTTATGGGTGTTGAGGAAGATGGGTGAGTTTGGTTGTAGGCCGGATACGATTGCTTATAATAGTGTTATTAGGATGTTTTGCGAAAAGGGTCGGGTGGATGAGGGGTTAAGGTTGATGGAGGAGATGGGGTTGGAAGGTGTTTATCCGGATATGGTGACTTTTGTTACTTTGGTTAAAGGTTTTTGTGATTTGGGTAGGATTGAAGATGCGAGTAAGTTGTTTAAGGTTATGAACGGAAAAGGGTGTTCGCTAAATGCTGTTGCGTATTCGGCACTTCTTGATGGTATTTGTAGGGCCGGGAAGTTGGAAAAAGGTTTGGAATTATTAGAGGAAATGGAAAACGAAGGTGGAGTTTGTGCTCCAACTGTTGTTACGTATACGTCTCTAATTCATAGTTTTTGTGAAAGTGGTAGGTCAGTGGAGGCGTTGACCATTTTGGATCGAATGGAAGCGTATGGTTGTGCACCAAATAGGGTTACGATTAGTACCTTTATCAACGGTCTTTGTAAAGAAGATAAAGTGGATGAAGCTAATAAGTTAATTGATAGATGTGTTGGTACATGGAGCGTTTCTAAAAGTGAGTGTTATAGCTCTCTTGTAGTGACTTTACTGAGAGTTGGAAAATTTGAAGAGGCTGAGAAAGTGTTTAGGAGGATGTTGGTTGGCGGTTTGAAGCCAGATGGGGTGGCGTGTAGCGAGTTGCTAAAAAGATTGTGTTTGAAGGAAAAACGAGTACTAGATGCTTTTCTGCTGTATAATGAAATTGATAAGTTGGAGTTTGCAACTACTATTGATTCAGATATTTTTTCTATTATGTTGGATGGTCTTTGTACCAAAAGCCATTTGTTGGAAGCTTCAAAGCTTGCTAAGTTAATGGCTCAGAAAAGTATCCGACTGAAAGCTCCATATGTAAAGAGTGTAGTCGAGTATTTAAGGAATGCTGGTGAAATGGAAACAGTCTCATATTTATAAGATGAATGGTTGCTGAATAAGGTTGTATGGCAATGTGCTGCTAAAAAATCTATAGAAATTACGGTTTTCAGAATCACTAAGCTTTTGTGGGGTCATCTTTTTAGCCTATCATTCAAGGAATGACGCTTTCGCCGGTAAAGACATGTGCAGTGTTCATGTTCAAGGAAGCTACGTATGCGCCACTCTGTTAAGTGTTAACCCTGATGATGCTTGTTCCTCTCCTACATTTTCAGAACGAAGGTAATCTCCTACGTGTGTTAATTATTATGTGTACATAGACATTAGCACTAAATTTAGTGTATGATTATGCTAATTAATGAAACCATAAGAAACCATGAAAAGACTAACTAAATTTCTTCTTTTAGTGAGTCTAGAAATGAAGCGACACAAGTGCTTCCAAAAGAAATGGAAAACATGTTTCTATTACAAATTTTCAATACTTATATTGATCTTCCACCAAAAACATAAACAAAATAAGATTTTCCTATGTGTTTATGTAGCATGATAATGTTTTTGGTAAAAACCCGTGAAAATATATTAAAACAATCAAAGATTACAATACAAAGTCCCAAACACCCTTTAAGAAGCTAAATTGACTCCCTATATACCCAATACAACCTTAGACATACATTTTTGAAGTTCCAGTCATTAAACCATATACATCTTCCTCGTATGGGGCACTCATTGTTCCATTTTGCTTCCCATAGTTCCTTGTAATGCACAAACATTCTTTGAGGCCATAGCTTTGATTCTTCAATAGTAGGTAGTTTCTTATTATTCACAAGCATTTCAACAGTTTCCCTCTCCTTCTGCCAATGTAAGATTATATCAGGAACTCTCATTATGTTCTCATTATTCAAAACCTCCTTTTCTTTGACAATATTCTCTGCCATTCTTGATGACATCCCATTCTTATTTCTGCATACATTTTCCTTATCCAAATCTTCAAAAACATCTTCTTGCTCAGTAACCTTTGCTTTTGTGCTCCCTACAACCTTCTTCCCTTTGTCCACCAGTAACTCCTTCCTTTTGTTATAGTAGGCAATCATATTCATGTCCCATTTTTCCATGTCATCATCTGTAGGAGTTTGGTTCAGGCTAAGGAATATATCCACAATCTCTTTATTCCTCATATCACTTAGTTCACCTTGGTCATTCTCATCATACATGTCAAGCACAGAGTACTTATTAGAAGTCCTCTTTATAGCATTAACAATATCATTGTCAACATTCCATGCTTTCTTCTTTGTAGCACTACCTCCCTCCACATCCTTTTTGCTTTCTTTCACATTTACATTCTGCCTTGTAGACTTATTGCCTTCATTCATTCCAGCATTACTTCATTTGTTCGTATCAGTACTAGTGTTCTTTGGCTGATATTCAAATTTAGAAACAGGCTTAGTATTGGCAAGTTTCAGAGGTTGTGAATTTGGTTTATAATTTGGTTTTTTCACTTTTCCATCCATGCCTCCATTTTTCCTGTTTTTGACTTCTACAAAGCCTTCATCATCAACTTTACCTTTCCCTGCAGTATCATTCTTGCCCTCATTCTTGTCCTCAGTCTTATTAGTAATTCCTTCTTTAGTCATATTCTTACCACATTCCTTTTGAGCCTGGGGTATGTAAAGAAGGAGAAGAATAGTATTGTACTATCTATTGTTGTTGCTGATTTGTAACAATCTAAGGATTAGTACGGTAAAGTCTAAATTTTTTAATCAAAGGCGCAGATTTCCCTTGAGTATATATGATTTACTAACCTTATCTACTAAGTAGGCATGTTATGAAAGGTTTATGAATCATATGGACCCAATTTAATAAAAAAAAAATCTTTCGACTGTAGCTGTCCTGGAGCTTGTTACTCATCAGTTTTGTTTTACAGATATTTTTAATTTGATCTTTTCTTATTCAAATATTTACCATATTGTATTGTGATATTACTTTTAGGATTTGATGATTTTCCAATTATTCTTTGAGTTTCACTAAACTTGCTGAGGTTTTCATATGAAATGAATGAAAACGTATAGTTAACTTTGATTATTTCTTATTTTTCTCTTTGCATTTTTTTTCATCTTTTGGCTTGAGGTTTATTTTTGGATTTGAGTTTATATTACCCATCTTTTATAGCTTTTTAGGGTGAGATATAGATTCGTTTGGTTCAAATTGGCAGTTGTATATGTATTGGTATCATTTAGGATGAGTCTAGAAACCGATTTGGGTTTGTATTTTAAGTTTTACTTCTTATCGAGGTTGAGATTGTAAGAGTTAGAAACACATCTATGGAACACACGTGTTTTCTTATTTTTGTTTTTGGCAACATATTCAGCAGTATTACCAATAAAAAAAAAAAAAAAAAAAAAAAAAAAAAAAAAAAAAAAAAAAAAAAAAAAAAAAAAAAAAAAAAAAAAAAAAAAAAAAAAAAAAAAAAAAAAAAAATCAGCAGTATTACTGTAAAAGAAACATGTTTCTTCTATTATGAAAGTTCGCATGCTGCATTTTAAAACGATCAGTGCTCAAAATCTGGTAAACAGGGTAGGGAGGAATAAATATATTTATTGTTTCAAAATGTGGGTCATGTTTGATACGGTAAATACTGGGGGAGTACCCCTGCGGTTTTATAGTAACTGGCCATAATTGCTTAGGTTCGATTTACATGAAAAATTTTGTACTTCTTTAGCTATTAATTACTTGACATCACTGTATAGAGATAATCTATGTGTGTTTGCATAAGTTTTTATATATATAATTATACAAAAATATAGATAATAAGCAAATAAGGCCATGTCTGAATGGTTGCTACTCATTTTGCAACAAACATGAACAAATGAGACGAACAGAGATTATTCAAAAATGACTTAAGGCATGCGGTTCTTATCTTCGATTGGTATGGGAGGGCTGAGCAAATGCATGTGGCTCTTTATCTTTTAACTGAAGGTAGTATTATGGTTTTTTAAATGCTGAATTTGAATGTTTTTATATTGCTAATGTGTCAAAAACTGTCAAATTTGATCTTGCCAGTGGTTGAATGGCTACTTATGTTTGTTTATACATTACTTGAAAGTGCCATCACCATCATTATTTAATATATACATTGATGGTTGTGCCTAACATAAGTAACAATTTGACAATTACATGTTCTGTTATTCTCTACATGTGTAGTTCTAGCCTTTGCGGGTTTTTTGCTGCAGTTTAAAGGAAATCAAAAGTAACAAATACTTGTATAAGAAAAAAATAGTAGCCACCCAATACCTTTTTATAGAACGGATAGTAGCAAATACCGCATGTTCTACCTTTTTGGTTGTAATGCAGTAATTGGCCATGACTACATTTGTTTCTTTTAATTTTATACAGTATCTGCCATATTATACCTGTTTGTTTTCTTGGTCATAGTAGGAGTAATGCCAGTTTCTTAGTTCTTTCTGTTTCTTCTTTAGTATAGAGCAATGTTGAGGAGAGAAGCATTTTAAGATGGTCTATGGCTTGTGGACTTGCTAGCTATGTTTTCATGAAATAGTTTGATGTATTAATTTGGTACCACTCTAAACCTAGTTCATTGCATTGCAGGAACTTTGAATTTGTCGCTATATGTAAAGGAAAAGAAAGAAAGTTCTGACATATTCATTTTGCATAGCAGCATTGAAGATGGTCTATGGCTTGTGGGCTTGCATAAAGCAAATGCGAAAGTCGAGCCCAATTATTATACAGTAAACCCGGTGATTCACAGGGAAGAGTGATCGACTCTCCTTTACTTCTTTGTGACTTTCATTGTGAATTAATTGATTCTTGGGAATATGCAGAACAACAAAAAGGGTAAGAGCAAGAAACTAAAAGAGACATTTAGCCCTTAAAATCTTTTTTCTTTCTTTTGTATAACAAATCCTGAATCTTTGTAATCTATCATCTTGCCTGGTATTAATAAGAAGATTTTGACTCAACAAAGCTTTAAATAGTATTCAAACTCTGCTTCTTAATATCACTGTTTTATAGAGTGGCTTCTTCTGAAAGTCACATAAAACATCAGAGTTAAGTGTCTCCTTTATACAAGTGTGGTTCTGGTTCTGATTTCTGATTCATAGTTGTGAACGCAGATGCAGTCCAGTTACTATTGTGGACACATAAATGTCATAATGATATTTTATGGCAGTAAATTTTTATGGATGATCTTTTGCTTATACTTGTAATTGGATGTTGACTATGTATTAAAGAAAACAGATATATCCAGTTCAGCAATTAGCATATGAACACCTAAGAAATATATGGATATGGTTACATTGGATCCATATCCATCCCTAATTTCTTTACATTTTCTATGATTGATCAGCAAGATATGGTTGAAAACTAGGACCTCAAATCTGCAAAAAAAGAACGTAACCAATGATCAGTTGATCCTCTTTGACATACCACTCGAAGTCTTCTATCTCCTATCAGCATTATTTTCTCTACGCACCTGTAAAAAACATACATTGTAGCGCGTTTACAACTGATATTATCAAGGCTTTTTTTAATACATATGATTGGCAAAGTTCTACAGTATAAACTCAATGCAATATTCAAGAAAAATAGTGAAAATCATATACAGAGTTAACAAGAAGAACGCACAGTAGTATTTCCTTGCAGCAGATACTCGCGCAGGCGTTGATGTGTCAATATTATAGCAGTAAGTCCCGACCTCCTCATATCTTCTCTACATTCACCGATTCTGTCACTCGACTTCTTTACACTGTCAATTGACGTCACCAGTCTTCCCCTTTGATCACTATACCCCTGTTTCATCATAACATCCAGTAAGCAACATTCACATCCTAATAACAAAACCTTCATTGGTGCATCTGCATCTGCACGTGCGTGTTTGTTCATTAGAGATAGACAGAGATACCTGCATTGTGTGAATGTTTCCTACTGTAGCCTGAGTAGCACTACCCGAGCGAAGTTTTGCCAACTCATTTTTCAGTTTCTTAACATCATTCCCATACTCGCCTAACTTCACAACCACTTTAGCCTTCACTTTTTTCTTCAAACTCCTTGCCTCAAGTTCCATCTTACGTATCTATAGCAAGAAGCAACAATCTAATAAACGACCCACTTAACCAATAACAACGACAAGGAAAATCACAAAATACTAAAATAGCAAAGATTTACGCTTTACCAGACCCTCAGCCTCATCAATCTCTCGTGCTATTTCACAAACTCTAACTTTCTTCTCCTCTGAATACGATAAAACATTCGTTATTTAGTTATTTACTACCAAAATCGAAAAAACAAACTTCTCAACTCTTGATCATATAAACTTAAACGCGCCCGTCTTTTTTAGTTCTTGTTTCGCCACTAAATCAAAATTTTATATAATCTTTTCAACAATATTGATCTAAAACTATATACATTACATTATAATACAACAAATGAAGATAATATACCTTCAAGAAGAAGCCTAGCAGAGGTACATTTTGGCGCCAAGTTCGCCAAAAGCTCGCGAAGTTTACGGTCGTTTTCTTTGAAAACTTCACTCATTGCCATGTTCTTTACATCGGAACCCTAATGATCACCTTCAAGTTATATCAAATAATGCGTCAGTTTTTAAAGATTTTAACTAAGCAAGAAAGCAGAAACTAAATTTTTGTATTGGATAAAACAGTTAAATAACTAACTGATTGCCGGAATTAGACGCCGGAGTATTAACGGTACGGTAACTGTTCCGTTGAGAGAGAAGTAGTAAGAGTCAATGCAAGTCAAAGTGTAACTAACTCAAGAAACACGAAATGTAACTACTACAGTATTTGTTACCGAGTTTTTTCATCTACTCCATATTTCTTTTGTTCTAGAACATACTCTATAAGCAGTTAAAACAGATTAATCAGATTATAGTACAGTTGTTTAATGCATACAGTAAAGTGTCCTAATAAAATTTAGAGTGTGCAAATCAATTCTTATAAATGGAGATAAAATTTACAACTGTTTAATGCATAGGTCGGCTTTTGTAGTGTTTTAATAAAATAAAAAAAATTGTGCGCAAATCATTTCTTATAAATAATACAAAATGATTTGCGCATTTCTGTTTTCTATCGATTATAAACAATTGATTTGTATTTACTTGTATTCAGCTTTATTTATTTATACATTGAATTGTGCAAATCAAAAGACAATGTGTATAAGTTAATTCCCATAAACAATACAGTAAAACCTCTATAAATTAAATAATGTTGAGATCGGGATATTTTATTAATTTAGCGAGATATTATTATATCAATAATTTAATAATATATTAATTTAAATGGGTTTTACGTATAACCTTTAAATTTCCAAGTCTGATATGCTAGTTACAATTATACTAGTTAGAGATAAAAATAAATAAATTAGAAAAAACAAGTTCCGGTTAACATTTTATGAATCAAGGCATTGATGAAATTAATAAATGTATATACTAATGAGTGTTATGAGGTTCAAAGCATTGAGAAATTATGAATTTTTAGTAATTATTACTTTATAGTTTCGTTGGACGAATATATACACTGAGATTTTTAAAAAATTGTTATCTTATTATTTTATCGATTGATGTCGAAATTTGTATTTGTTCCAAGTTAAGACCGGACAAGTTATTAATTTATCAAGTATTAATTTATAGCGGTTTTACTGCATATGATAGATGCGTGAGATTTAATGATAGATGCTTGAGATTTAATAGTGACTGAGAAAATAAATCATCTTTTTCTTTTTTTGAATATAATTTTATCTAAATGACTAGCTAAAATGTCAAAGATGACCTATGCACATTTGATGAGTAGTCGGGATGTATTAAACCATTAACCATGTCTCAAACGCTTGTCAATCTTAACATGCTTTGTTCAATGATACCAAATATGTTGCACCAAAATTGTTACATCGTAATCTGGATAGAATAGTAAAAGTCAATCAGAGCTTATAAAATGAAAAAGTCAATCAAAAATTCAGAAGTTCAAAACAACGAACAAAACCAAGCAACAATATGTACAATAGTAGTGTATAACCGATAGATATTGAAATGGGTAAGGAATTCAAAAGGGTCCATCTCACTCAAATTATGATGCTTGGTTAGGGAGTGCAAATGTATCGATTACCCCGTAGTGGGTAATCAACCATTATAAAGTAAATTGAGAGGTAAGGGATTGATTAACCACCCTACTCATTCTTTTGCATTCTCTTTCCTCACTTTGAACCAAACGGACCCTAAGTATCTAAAAAGAAGCTAGGAGATCATTTAGTCAATAGTGTAAACAAGATTGACTGAAATGACAATCAATACACTGGTCAAATACCAAGAACCCTTATCAACAAGCCAACAAGTCGATGACATATGCAATTTCTAGGTACTGGACTACTGGGGAATGATTTTTCATATAAGTATTCCTTCAATTATGTTTTCCTCAAAGAATCGGAAAAAGACACACTTGGGGCACAATGCATATTCGCGCATACCTTTTTAACATAAGGGTTATGTTAACCAGGCACCCCCTATGGGGGAAGTACAAGCACCCCCTAGTGGGGCCCACCTGACAACTTGTACTTTTTGTCCTTTTTTTTTTTTTTTTTTTTTTTTTTTTTTTTTTTTTTTTTTTTTTTTTTTTTTTTCTCTTATTTTTTTTTTCTTTCTTTTTTTTTTTTTTTTTTTTGCAAAGTGTTTGGTCTGTTTTTAAGTTTTTTTAAGTATTTATGTCTGTTTTTGCCAAGTCCATATCAGGTCCATTGTATACAAGTGCAGAAAAATACAAGTCCATTGCAACAAAAGTGCAGTATTATGTCTTGGTTTTTGCAAGTTAAAAAACAAACCTGCAGTTTTTTCGTCATCGCCTAAATAGGCTCAGATTTATTAAGGCTCGGATTCGAAGGCTGCCTGCAAAGTGATTAAAAAAAAAACACAAAAAAAAAAAAAAAAAATTATCCACTTTGCCATTCGCCTATTCGTTAGCATCTCAAGGTTCGCAAGTGGATAAAAAAATATCACTTGCCACTTCGTTTCGTCATCGCCTTATATCAACAATAGGGGGTGCCTGATATCAGTCCATTGTCATTATACAAGTGCAGAAACAAAAATACAAGTTCCATTGGCAACAAAAGTGCATCTGTACAAACAGAATCTCAAACACTGAAACAACGGCTCACAAGAAAGCCTCGCCCCAGGATTCCGATACAAAAGTGCATTGTACAAACAGAATCGTACACTGAACAAGGGCCGTACAAAGAAAGCCCCAGGATTCCAGCTGCAAAGTATCACAAGAAAGCAGGCACCCAAGTGATACAAGCACAATTCACACATGACATTGTTTCAAAATGAAAATTGCACCCAACAACCAAAGTTCCAACACCTAACACTGCCAGTATAAACATCAGCAAGTGGTACACCACTACAAATCCACCATAAACAACAACATAGCACCAATTCTCACAATTTCTACACAAAACACTACACAAACACTACAATCCACATATACAAATCCACCATAAACACACTAAATCCAACACTGCCAAACAACTATCAAGATTCCACACTGCCAACCATAAACAACTACACAGATCCAATCACAAAACAACTACACAATCTACAATTCTACAATTCTACACAAACAACTACAAATCACCATAAACAATACAAGGTTCCAACACTTCCAAAGGCAGTTCACACACCCACGTTCAAACGGGGGCAGGTTAAACACAAGCTTCCAAAAGGGGAGTTCACACACAAGTCAAAGGGGCAGTTCAACCAAAAGTTCGAAGGGGCAGTCAACACAAGTTCAACACGGGGCAGTTCAACACAAACTGCTCGAATCACAGTTCAACACAAATCAGGTAAATGCTTGTCATATTTGGCTGCAGAGTTTATTACATAATTTTATGTAAAACCTTTCACCTCATTTGGCTTCTGCAACATCAAAGGTTGCAAATCATTCCTTTGTTTGCCGTCCATTTGAAATGCCACTGCAAAAATAAAAGTTAATTTTTTAAAATCATCATTGCCAAGAATGTGGCGGAAATGGGGTAGGATCCAGAGCCAGGTTTTCATACCACTCAAAGTTGGCAGATTCAGGTGGTAACCTACCCACATATAAACCACAGGCCATGATATCCAAGAAACACATTATCCACGTAAACAACATAATAAACAATCAAAATCAACCCAGAACACAAAACCCCAAAGTTAATTTGAAACCTAAATTTTTTTTTTCAATTAGAACTTTTAGATCTGTAAGCAATAAACACAATTAACCACGCTAAACAACATTTAATAAACAACTTTAGATCTGAGGATCACGCTTTGTCAGTCGGGTGCAAGGCTACACAGATCTTATTAAACGATTATGAATATCTTCATATGTCGTAGATGATGTTTTTTTTTTTTTAAATAAATAGGAATGGATAACATTTGTTGTTTTAGTGTTTAATGTGGTTTTAGTTCGTTTAATGTGGTACGTTTAAATGTGCTATTGTCTGTAACGTTTAAGTAGTAACGTTTAATGTGTTACTACATTACGTGAACTAAATTAGACACACAAAACAAAACAAAACAAATACATACAAAAACAAAACACAAAACAAATACACACAAAAACACACAAAACAAATACACACAAACACAAAACAAACAAATCAAAAAAAAAAAAAAAAAAAAAAAAAAAAAAAACGCCAACTTATATGGGGGGACAAAAAGTACCATGGGGGGACAAAAAGTACCCTAGTGTACTAGGGGGTGCTTGGTTAGTGAAAATAGGGGGTGCTTGGATATCATGCCTTTTAACATAATTCATAATGTAAACGAGTTTTTTTCTTTTTTTTTCTTTCATTATTATTATTATTATTATTTCTAATACCTTTTTTAGTTTAACATAAAATGCATACCTTTTAACAATTTCACAAAAAATGCATATGCTTTTGCAGATTTCATCCATCACTACAAATATTCTCAAAATGATATGAATATCTTTACGCCAAAATTGAATTTAAATACTCTCTTTTTTTCAAAATTATAGTCTACATTTCTTTTTTGGGATGTCTCAAAATAATTGTCCACTTTCTATTTTAAGTAAGAAAAAGAGAATTTAGTGCATGAATATTCTATTTAAGTGGTTGATAGTTATAGTAGCCCAATTTTTATTAAACTTTGTACTTTCTTTTTCATGACAATAATTTTGAGACGAATGAAATATCAATCATTCTATCTTTATCAAAAGTGACCAACTATATTAAATGAAATAATAGATAATGACATGACATTTGGCCTACTAACACATATACCATGTTATTTACTGTTCAATAAACAAAAGTACTCTGTGCTAAAACATTTTGAAGAATTTACATTATTGCCACTGAAAAGCTCATTTTTAAACTTACCCCTGTATTGTTACCGTTAAAAAACTAACCAACACTGCTGATCAAATTTCGTATTCTAACAGTTCAACCTTTGTGTTTTAAAATCTTAATTCTTAAAAGGGTTTTATTCTTTGGGGTTTTTTATTGCACACCAACTGTTCGACTAAATGCCTCAAAGAACAATGAACATAAAATGAGTGTTTTTGTCGTTTTTTTTCGAAAACATGAAGCCTTTACTGCGACCCAAGTGGCAAAAGCTTTATATATTGAACGGGAGGCGATTTCTGCCATGTTGGTATTGTACGAATTCGCCAATGCCAGAATCAAGTGATGTTGAAAAGCTGTGTGATGTTGTTTCTAATGGCATAGGTAGCCTAGACGATTTGGAAACTAGTCTTGATGAACTCAAGGTTACGTTTTGCTCCTCACTCGTGACCCAAGTGCTTGATTCTAGTAAGAAAGAAGCACCCACGAGACGCCTGCTTAGATTCTTTTTATGGTCTGAGAAATGTATAGATGTTCGGCTAGAAGACAAAGATTATAATCATGCTATTAGAGTGTTTGCTGAAAAGAAGGATTTTGTAGCATTAGACATGTTGATATCGAATCTTGGTAAACAAAAAAGGGCAATGGAAAGCTCGACGTTTAGTACTGTGGCTGAGACATTGGTTAAGTTAGGAAAAGTTGATGAAGCGTTAGGAATATTTAAGAACTTAGAGAAGCTAAAATGCCCACAAGATAGTACTACGGTTACTGCTATAATTTCTGCTTTATGCTCAAAAGGGCATGTCAAAAGAGCCGAGGGAGTTGTTTATCACCATAAAGATAAGATCTCGAGTGTTGAACTGAAACTTCTTACTTATAGAAATTTACTTCACGGGTGGTCTGTGCAGGAGAACGTTAAAGAATCAAGACGAGTTTTGAAAGACATGAAAGGTGCAGGAATCAAACCGGATCTTTTCTGTTACAACACGTTTCTAAAGTGTCTTTGTAAGAATAACTTAAAGTCTAATCCTTCTGGGCTTGTTCCGGATGCATTGAATGTGATGATTGAAATGCGAACTTATGCAATTCCACCAACTACTATAAGTTACAATATATTGTTATCTTGTTTGGGTAAAACTAGAAGAGTGAAAGAATCTATTCAAATTTTTAACACAATGAGGAAAACAGGATGTTCTCCTGATTGGGTGAGCTATTATCTCGTGGCTCGAGTGTTGTATTTGACGGGAAGATTTGGTAAGGGGAAGCAAATGGTTGATGAAATGATTGAGGACGGTTTAGTCCCTGAACGTAAGTTTTATTATGATTTGATTGGTATTCTTTGTGGGGTCGAGAGGGTAAATTACGCTCTTGAGTTGCTTGATTTAATGAAAAAGAGCTCGTTAGGTGGGTATGAGACGGTTTATGATTTGCTGATACCAAAGCTCTGCAGAAACGGTGAATTTCAGAAGGGTAAAGAACTTTATGATGAGGCAATAGCTATGGGTCTCACTCTTGAGTGTTCGAGTGATGTGTTAAACCCTTCGATCACCAAGGTGTTTAAGCCAGTAAGGAAAATGGAAAATGAAGTTGCTGTTCTAGAAACCCCGAAACGAAAACCTGTAGGAAAACTTAAGCCAATTATAAATGTGAAGAAAGGTAAGAAGTTATTTATTGGCAAAAGGAAAGGTAACAAGATGATGGTACGTCAAAAGATTAAAAAGAAAGGATCTTCAACTTGATTTGTAAGTTTATACATCCATATATTCATGGTTATTTTTTTGTTTGTTTTTCTATACGTTTAAGTATCCATTGAAGTAATGAGTAGTATTTAAGTTTCTAGGATCCTTACAGTGCATTAATGCTAACATGTATTGCAGTTAAAAATTTCCATTAGTTACTTTGGTAGATATGATCATTTGGGTATTAATTCAATGAATAAGACTTCTGAGGCTTGGATCACGGCCTTTTATTGTTGCTATATATCGGAAGGCAAATGAATATGGGAAGATGACCACACCCTTGTTGGTATAAGTGTAGTAAGTTCTGATATTTTGATATATATATAAACAGACCCACTTTTCTGTTAGGTTAAACTTTATTTTCAGCATATCTACACATATGTTGGTTCAGTCATTTGTCAAGTGTCCTACACACTATAAAGACCGATAGTCATTGTTCAAACTCAACAGTGGTCGTTTTAAGGGGCAAAATTCGACCCTAATATTTTAAAAGTCCGTTTTTCTAGTAAAATGCTGTGTTAGAATTCATTCAGGACAGAATAAGATTAAGAATCTGAAGGACTTATTGATGGTGAAGAACCAAGTGAAGTACTGAATATGAAACACAGAATAGGATAAAGAAAGGTAACCACTCAAGTAGTTTCAGAAACAAGCATTCATGAAATTAACCTGAACTTGATTGAAGCTGATAACACTAAGGTTACCTGCAAGATTTAAGAGTAGACAAAGAAAGCTACAAGGATTAGTCGTGTGTTATGTGTTTGTTGTGCATGTACAATGACATGTAAATAGCTCATCTTGCAATAAATCTGAAAATTTCAGTAAAATAGTGTCACAAAATAATTGTTCCATCAATTATTTTGAAGTGTTTGATATGAACAAATTAAAC